>JAOWBP010004313.1:13495280-13513983 GCA_028571105.1 Tragopan temminckii
CAGAAGGAGGCCGGAAGGGTTTGTGTTTTTTTTCCCCGCCTGGGCTGTGACTAAGGCTGGAACCCACGGGGTCAGGGGGGGGAGGGCTGGGCACCGGCTGCACCCTTGGCTTCAGCAGCAGCCACAGTAATGATGGCATTTGTGTTAAACACAGGCTGTCGGAACAGATAACCGCCGAGCAACAACTGAAATTACACTTCATTCCTCTGTTGATTGCTTTTTAGGTTGGATAAAACCCTGTTTTAGTCCATGACTTACAGCAATAGCTGTTCATCAAAATAAAACTCTCCCCTGAATTCACCCCATTTCAGTTCACAGTTCCAAGCTCCCACCCCATAGCCCCGTGCAATGGCATGCGTGTGCTGGGAGCCCCCAAAATGCATGGGGCTGCCTCCCATTTGGTGCCTCTTCTTCCTCACCAAGCTGCTAGCAAATATCACCTGAATATTGTGGTTTTTTTTACCCAAATAACCAAACCAGCCTCCTTTTCCCACTTGGCTGTCCATGCCCACACGTCTCCCATGGACATCCCTTATTGCTGCTCCCCATAGCGCTTAGCACACTGCAACATGTGGGGCTGGGGGCTCTCAGCATCCTCCTGGGCTGGCACTGAGGCTCTGATTCCGGCTTAGTGCCACGTGCTGGGGCTGTATTTCATGCTTGCTGGTGTCGGCTGATAAACCTTTGATTTTCACTTCTGGGAATAATAGCACGGTAATGAATTATATTCACAAGAATAACTGTAATAGTCATAAAACTGAAAATAGAAGAAAACTGTAAATCAGTCACCCTCTCGTAATGTGCTTACTTCATCTGAATCACCCTCTCTGGGCAGATTATCAATTTTATTTGGCTTTTCTGTCCTAAACTTTTATTAAGTGGGGTGCCTCATGCGTAAAGATCCCGAACACGAGCCATATGTTCCCGGGATTTATCTGTTTATTTTGCCTTCCTTCTCTCCCCCTCCCCTCACAGTTCTCTGGACCTGCAGGCAGCTGATGTCGGACCGTAAAAGACACATATCCCCATTGTGGTTTTGCCTTTATCATCAAAAGCAGTAAATGCCACCACGCTGCACGGTGATCAACATGCTCCGTGCTGCGCTGAAGGACCCGATGCTGCTGCACGCTCATAATTCCATGTAATTAAACCAGAAAGCCGTTAGCATCGCTCCTGAGCAATGAGAAGAGCCCATCCCAGCCCCCAGTATGCTGTGAGCTGGTGGCACAGAGCCACTCCTGACCCAAAGCACAGTGACCCCAGCAAGGCTGCGGCAATCCCAGGAGCGATGGTGTCAGGATCACAGAACAGGTGATTGGTAAGGAACTTTGCATGGGCATTTCCACCTGTGATCTGAAATCACTGGGTAATGCAGAGACCCAGAGCTGCAGCTCTCCTCTAGAGCTGTGCTTTTGCCATCGTCCTTTCTGCTCCTCAGCTGGCACCACGCTGGGCTTGCTCAGCAGCAGCCCTGAGCCTCTGGTTTGGTGGCTATGTGCTTCTGGAGGTGTTGTACGAGAGGGTTCGGTTCCAGTGGGGTTTGTGACCTCAAAGATCATCTCTGAGTCCAAGATCCAGATTTCAGGTGTTAGCAAAAATCATTTGGGCAGTAATGACAGTTAATGGAGCTGAGCTTATGGGCACACATTGAGGACACTTGGTCGGTCCCTTCAGCACTCAGCAGAACGTTGGCACACAGCTGTGGAGCAAAGGCTGTGCAGGAGAGGAAACCCTCCTGCAAGCGGCTCCTCCACCCTCACTGCATCACTGCTGCCCAGGGCTGCTCCCCAGCCATTCACGTGTGGATTTCCCCACTTCACTGGTGGACACCACAGTGGGAGCCCAGAAAAGCCCCACCTTGCCTACCTCTCCCAGCTGGAGGTGCTCTGGCTTTTCCAGAGCTGCTATTAGGCCTGATGTAAGGAGAACTGGAGCCTGCTGTGCGGCTCAAAGTGTTCCTGGCTTCAGCAGAGCTAGAGAACAGACAAAGAAACAAATTGCAGAGGTGACTGAGATGGGCCGTGGGTGGAGGACAGGCAGAGAGCTCAATTATTTCCATGAATCACGGAGGTGCTTCACTCAACATGCGGTGCACGGAGTTATCCCGCACAGATTCCATCAGAGAGCTTCATCAGGGGAATTACACAGCAACCAGAGTGGTGCTGCCCTGGAGCAATGGGGGCTGCATGGCAGGGATTTACTGCTCCGGTTCATGGCTCTGCACTCGTCTGCATTCCCAGCCACCCTCGAGGCTGGGGGAACCTCGTAGAAATTGGATTTAAAGGACAAATCCGAAGTTCAAAAGTAGCTGCAATTTGAACATCAGTCTGCTCTTTGCAGTCAATTAGCAAGGCGGTAAAAGCAGCGGGAGTACTCAGTGTTGGGACAGCAATAAGAGGGCACCGAAGCCAACCAGTACGCATTGCATGCAGTGCCTGCAGCTCCTGGCGCTGCTGGGGTGAGGGGACCCATTTGAAGGGAACCCAATCTCCCAGTGAGGGCAGAACGAGGGGTGCTCTGCTGCTCTGAGAGTGCCAACAGTGGGACCTGGGGAGGGTCCTTTGGGTCAGCGGAGCACTGAGGCTCACAGCAGATGGGTTTGGTTGGTCAATGAATGGCAAAAAACTCCATGTCTGGTGTCCAGGGCTCGTGCACAAATGCATACAACTCTTCCGGGGTCTGCTCATACAAGAAGCTCCTTGGTGCAGCTTCTCATGGTTTCCCAACGAAAAAAAAGGATGATCTGACACCACAGTACAGATGTGCCCATGAGTATCTGTCTTCCTTCAGTGTCTTTGGATCCAGGGGCCAGCAGCAACCCAAACTGAACAGAGGAGAGCTGTCTCCCTGGTATTCAGCAACCACAGGCTTTCACCTAGAAAGGAGAGCAGTGTGAGACCAGCCACTACAAGACACAGGAGAACCTCCACCGTTCCCAGCACTAGCAGTGGCTCCCTAGGAATCCTGCAAACCCCCTGCACATGCAAGCTCCAGTGATGGGTTGGCCTCCCTGAGCATCTCCTGGGCTCACTCCCTTTGCTGAACTCCCATCAGTGGAATGAAATTAACGAGGAGCAGCACGGAGGCAGATCCTGCTCAGAGTGGGATGCAGTGAGGGGGTGGTGGGAAGGGATGCTTGGGGTGACTCAATGCCCAGCTCTGCTGCCTGCTTTGGAAAGCAGCTCCTTCCCTCCCCACCCCCAAGCCAAAAAAAAAAAAAAAAAAAAAAAAAAAGCAGTGACAGCTTGATTTAGTGCTGGATAATGAGGCAATTGTGAGGAGGATGGGTACAGCGGGAGCTTTGCTTGCCAAATCGTTCGGCTTAATTGATCAAATATTTTTATGCATCGTTTATTCCTTTAAGGCGACCGTAAGCCTCCTCTTCTGCTGCACTGAAATGAAAAGAGCAGTGCTGGAAATCACCCAGGCTGAGCCCTGCTGGGATAGGCAGCTGCTGAGGACATCCCGACCACCACAAACCACACGTGCTGAGGGCCAAGGGTAGGCTGGGTGAATGGACCCGGCCCCCCAAGGGCTCCCCAAGGCACGCAGCAGGCAGGGGCACAGCCATGGGCACTGACCGTTTGTCTGGGCTTGTCCTGAGGTCCTGGCAGAAGCGCAGGGCAGTGCCATGTGTGACCATGCCCTGTGCCAGCCCATGTCCTCACTGCCTGCAGTGCGATGGCAGTGCCCTGCTAGCCAAGCTGGACAAACAAGGAATTACTAGGAAATGCTTTCCCCGTGCAATTAAGTCACTGTAATCACTAAATCCCTCCATCAAAGCTTCATCTGTTAATCTATGAAGAAAGAAGGACAAACCAAATCCTTCATCGCTGGCTTTTATCTCCTGCCCTCCTGCTGCTGGGGTGCCCACAGGGGACACATCCCACGTCCCCTGCCCAGCATACAGCCCCTTCTGCCAGGGCTGGGGCTGCCAGGGGCTGTGCTGGGAGTCCGCTGCCCACCCAAACTCTAACAGGCTGTATTTGGGATAACTCACAGCTGGATGGGCTACGGAACCCCACGGGGCTGTGGGATGCTATGGAGGTTGCAGGACTCCACGTGGGCTATGGTGAGGGGCTGCAGGGCCTCAGGGGAGGACAGTGGTGTGGCCCTGCAGAGCAGTGCCCAGCTGCAGCTCGGTGCCTGTGAGTGCCAGGCTGCTTTCTCCGTGTTCAAAACAAGAGCTGCCTCTAGTGGTAATGGGAATGGCCTCAGGGCTTGTGCCAGCTCTATACTGGAAGCTCCTTCCCCATCCTGCTCTGAGATGTCCCCTGCACACTGTAACTCACTGGGGCTGCACATGAATGGTTCCCTGCAGCATCCCAGTGCATCCAGAGCATCCTCCTGCTCCAGCCCAAATCTCCAGGCACTGCTCCCATCCCCACGCTCCTGCTGTTTGGGTTCAGCATGGCATGTAATGGCTTTGACTTGGGCTGCCTTTTAGCTGAATAAATCGTGTGTCCTCAGCTAGCCTGGGGCTGCTGAGAGGAGAGCAACGACAGACGTGTGCAGCAGCCCTGCAAGGACAGCGTGATGTGAAGCAGAGCACAGCTATTTAAACACCAGGAGATCAGCAGAGATGTGGAAAGTGACACAGCTCATGCACCAGAGGCGTGCTTCATGCTGGAGTGGCTTCAGTGGGGCACAAAGGGACCAAAGAGATAGGTGTGCCCCATTGGCTCCAGACATGGTGCATCCTTGTAGTCTTCCCACACCTTGCCCGTGTCCTGCCCTGCTCTGAGGTTTCCTTGGAGACCAGGAGATGCTGAGCTGTGACTGGGAGTTGAGAGATGAGGCAACTGATAGATACCACATATCCCAGGGTGCTCTTCTGGACAATGCTGACCCACAAATTTCATTTCCTCCAATTCAATGTCCTCCATGTCAAACTTTCTCCATAATTCCCCTAGAACTGTCCTCACTGCTCTCCTAGAAAACAAGCTGCCAGGTAACTTCATCACTCTTTTGGAGCTCCCCTTGGTTGCCCAAGGCCAGTTGATTTCCATCAGCAGCCCCAGGATGCAGAGGTTCCTTCTCCTATATTCAGTTCTCTGCACCTTCCTCTTGGTTCAGAGCAAGCCTGGTGATGCCAGATTTCCCCAAGAGCACACCCTGGGATGCTCCTCTCTGCTCTTACTCTCCGCTCTCTACAGTCCAAAATCTCAGGGGAAAAACACCTGGCTCCACTTGCAGAGGATGCTGGTTGAAGTATATCAGGAAGAACCGCCGTTCCTTATGACCACTGATGGTATTTGCGGCTCTGCATTTAAAGATGATGATAAAGGCAATCAAGCTGTCAGGAATGAAGACAGATGAGGAGCTCAATGGAGCCAGCGAGGGATTCCCTGCTTTCGGCTTGCAGCTGTGATTTATATTTCATTCTCACCTACGGGCTTGGAGCAAAGAGCAGAGCAGCAGTGCTTCACAGAAACGCTGTATGGAGTACAAACAGCACCGAAATGTCCACACCTGAGCTTCTAGAGCTGCTTGTCCCTCCTTCAGCCATCCCCATGAAATAGTGCTGGGGTCATAAACTGTTCCCAGAAATATTCTGGGGAGCAGAGCTCACCGCTCACAACGAACAGCCCTTGCTGCTGCCCCCAGTCAGATCTCGTCGTGGCTCTGCCCTCCCTCCCTCCTTCCTTTCCTTGTCAGATGCTGTTTTCTCATCTTACCTCTGTATATTGTCATGCCACCAACGGACGGTGCCAGCCTTACTGTCTTTGTAAGACAAAGTCATCAACAGGGCTCTGTGTCTGCGCTGATACGGTATCCATGCAACCTGCGTCTCAAGGATCGTGGTTGCTTTATTTCTTTGGATTAAAAAACACAGCACAAGAACAGCCTCGCTACGAAGAGTTCTAGCAGTTAATTAGCTTCCACATTGAAAGGGCCACTGCCCGGCAGCTAAAAATCATCGTGTTTGAATGGAGAATTAAGTCAGCCAACCAATAAATCTGAGCAACAAAACAGTCCCTTTAGCTCCGAGGAGCTCTCTTTCCTCAAAACACTGATAAATGGCTTTTTCTCAGAGCCCACGAGGTCATCAAATTAATAAAGCATTTCAAGTAATGCATGGAAGAGAAGTGACACCCTGTTGCAAGAGATTTGTTGTTGAAATCAACTCTCTGTAACAGAGTGTGATGCATGTAGGGTTTCCAAAGCAAACCCATCCCCTAATGTAGGGCAGTTGTCCAAACTCCTTCATGTCTGTTCTGGGCCGCTGTCCTCCTCCTCAGTCAGTACTCAGGAGACTTCGGTTGGAGGAAAACAATATGAAAATTTGGGATTTTCCAATTGACCACACAAGAACCCCAGAATATTTACCATGAAGAAAGCTTAAAAGAAGGCACCAATGAGAGAAAGTAAGTAAAATGCAGAAAGGCTCTTTAAAAGATGGTAGTGCGTGGTTGTGTCCTTTGCACATTCATGTCTGTTGCAGGGATTGCTCCCCACGCCCCACCACACACAGGTATGAAGCAATGCTGCACCCAAAATACTGCATTTATGAGCAGGGACTTTGCCTGCCAGCACTGACACCAGGGACGTTTGCAAGACTCAGCACAGATAGGATGGGAGCCTCTCCCCTAAGCTGAAGGCTGGATATGTTCCCTCACTTCCCACTGAATTGCCTTTCTGCAAGCTTGTATTAGACTTGAAACAATTTAATATGAAATATATGTTTAATAATAGGTAGCGCAGAGAGACACTGAATAGGACAAACACTGCAAAACAGAGCTAGCAATCGCCTCTGCAATACTGCATCCACTGGGTACCTTTCTTCATGACATCCTCGCCTGGGTTTCATTTGCCTTTGATTTACTTACAGAGCATAAACCTCCTGAGGGCCTCTGGTATGATTGCAACCACAGCACCACGGCCTCCCAGCGTGATCCCAATGTGGAGCCCATCGCTACGCTGGGACAGCCCATATCCCAGGGCATTGCTCATCGCTCCTCGGCTCCCAGCACAGCCGACACACAAACCTGGCAGCACACAGACAACTCCAGCCTCTGTGCGGGCTCATCGGCATGCAGCAGGAAGCCCAGATGCCATATGGAGCGTGGAGGCAGATGGATGGACATATGTATCATCTGTGAGCGTCTCCGCTGATGTGAATGTCCCAGCGCAGGCATTGCTGCTCGAGTAGATGGTTTCCATTTGGGGCACGAGAGAATTTTTCTCCCATAAAATAAATAAAATACGTTCTGAGCATCTTGGGATGCAGCCATTCTAATCCTTTTATTCCTTCCAAAGGAAAATGATTCCATATTCAGGGCGCTGTGCAAACAATTAATTAGCCTAATGAAAATGAAAGCCCTAATTGCCTGATATTATTATGATCATTGGCCGCCAAGCGTGACCAAGGAATAGGCACTGTCCTACCAATGAGAGAGCTGCACTTCATGCCTTTTCAGGATTTTTTTCCACATTTCAATGTCTAGCAAAACCATTCTTTTTTTTTTGGTTTTGGAGCGATGCTGCAATTCTCCCTTCCGCATGCGGAAAGGCTGGCAGTGTTTGGAGACATCTGAATGAGCTGCAATACAATTTAAAAAGAGAACAGAAGAGATACCCAGCTGGTGTGAAATGACCTGGTGGAGAGGAGGCAACAAAGCCATCGCTTTGCCTGAGTTGAACCGCACGGCGGTGCTCCCACTGCGTCTCCTCCAGGAGGCTGCACTTACGGGAGTGCTGCAAGGGAAGAGAAATGATCTTTTTCAGGGGACACAGCGAACATTAAAGTACAATCATCCTTAATGCAGCTCCTTTTTCAATTATCTGTTGTTATCCAAATGGAAAAGTGCTTTAAATTCAGGCAGATGAACTTTCTCACCGTGGGTTGGATCATGAGGAGTCAGGTTACGGGAGCTTAAGAAAATGAACCATTCTCATTCGTGCATATCTCATAACAGAGATAGAAAGCAGATGCTGACTCAACACTGACCCAGCCTGAGGAGTATGGGTCCAATAATTCTTCCTTTAAGCAAATGATTCTCGTAGGAAAATCGCCAAGATTCAGCTTTAATTCTATTATCTTCCTTGTGCAGAGAGTGGCAGCTAGAGACTACTCTTTAAAAATCGAGTGGGCGAAGTCTGCTCTCACACTAAGGAAGGTTTCTCAGGAAGCTGTATTTTGGATGAGGAGGTTGGACTGCAGTTTTTAAACTGTATTAGGGGCGCTTTTACTCTGGGCTGTAGGCTAGCGCCCAGAGCTACAGGAGAAGCCCATACAGAAGACATTCATTCTCACACAACATCAGGCACTCACATGGGAAATGGGATTTCCTGGTGTGAGCAGTGGTAGAAAGCTCCTCAGTTAGGATCTTGGGATCATCCTCTGGCACAGTTTAATGCTCTGAACTGTTGCAATGCAATAGGAACCCAAGCCTGGTCACCAAAATGAGGAGGAAAACAATAACAGATTTGGTCACTTGAAGGCCTTCAATACTTCATATCTGCACCATGTTACCATTTGTGAGACAAGCTGTCTCCAAATATACCATCCTTTGAGCAACATTAAAAAAGCATAGAACTATACAATCATGTAGAAGAGGTAAGAGCAGAAAATAAATGTTTGTGGTTGAGGGTCTCTGCTCTTCACAATCACCTTTTTACCCTGAAAAAGTGAAACTGAGGGATGCACAGGCCTCGCTGAAGCCATGTTGGGTCTGTAAGCATTTGTATGTGCAGCTGGCAACCATACAGATGCTGCTGAGACACAGAAAACATCAATCCCAAAGGCATCAGAGCAGAAGCTGTCTATCAGATGACTGAGTGTCCTGGCACTCTGATATCAGAGTGGCCACCAGCATTCAACCTCCCATCGCCTGCTGCTCATCTCCCCTCAGTGATAAAAAAGTAACCCCCAAAGAGAACAAAGCTTTTGTTTTTCATTTATTTTGCAAATCTACCAATTCATTTTATGAAAGTATGAAATCCTATGCAGTTACATTAAACAGTGACATTACAACCATGTAATACAAATAACCACTACAAAGTTATTTTTAGGTACTCTCGGGTAATGAGTAGATTTTATGCTGTTTTAAATAAAAAGCAGTTATAAAGAAGAGATAAAATAGCCTTGAGATTGTCAAAGAACTCACTTTAAACCAAGGAAACCACTGTAGAATCCCCCTGACCTATGAAAAGTTAGAAATGCTGTCACTTACACAATCTTTCAATGTTAATTTTCAGTTAGTCACATCAAACAGACCTACATGCACACAGCTAGTCAATGTAAGAAGAGTTCACAAGTTGTTTGAAACCAGTGTCAGGTTTCCTTCTCTGGAAATCACATTTACTGCATAACACCACCATCCTCCTTACTTTCAGATGCACAAAAAAACCACTAATATTGTTTGTAAAATACACTGAGGCTTCTAATCTGCTCTAATTGAATTCAGTGGAGGTAGGATCAGTTCCTACATTTAATAAGTGCCACTGATTTACTGAAATTCTTGCAATACAGCCTCCTTCCCAGGGATGGAATTAATTTGGGAAACAAAATGCTGTAATAATTCAGGAAAATACTTGGCTTTATTATCCAGCAATTGACACGGCAATTGCATTTCTGAGGACCTGGATGTAGGATTCTTTCCTCTCCACCAGAAATGGGGACACATGGAGACACCACGTAATGGGGCTCAGTGAGAACTCGGAGCTATTGAAATAAAGAATAAAAATCAAAGAACAGATTGAGTTAATCCAGAAACTCCTCTCCTGACACCCATCTGATGCACCTCTAGGATCATCCTGCTGCCTGCAAGCTGCTGCTTCTGATGAGACATCTGTCAATCACAACCGCATAACTGCTTCCACAGAAGCAATTAAACGGAGCTTTGATTTGGTAGCTGCATCTCTACATTGCATATAGGGGAAGGGGGAAATGTCAAAGATGTTACTGCCACAAGGAATGCAATAGCTTCACAGAAGCAAGGAGAGCTGTTTTGTGAAAACTGGCAGGAGCAGGTACAATGCCAAGGGCCTGTGGCTCAACAGAGATTGAAAGAGATGACCCTCTTCTGCGGCCATCAGCTTTCAGATAGGACATACAAAGTGGTACAAACCCCCAAATCTGTGTCAGGCAATAAATCTGCAGAGCTCACTGTAGGACAGAAGTGAAGCCAGCAGCATCTTGGCAGGGCTTCTAGAACCAGGCTTTTATCCACAAGAATTTAACACTGATCACCAAAAACTTTTTAAAAAATCAGACAGGTTACACAAAACTACACAAATTTTTCACCTAGACATAAAGTGCCATCAAACCACGGAAACTAACAAGAAGCTACTGCAGAGGGCAGTATCTATTGTGTCTATAGCAAGCTTTCCTCCCCTGAAGCAGATATTTGCTACAGTCTTGGCAAAGGTACCAAGTTGGTCAGAGCACTACTGCAACTAAGGCTAGCAGTGTTCATTCTCACCAAAAAATGCAGCTCTTACCCAATATACCAAAGCCAAGTAGGCTGCATTTACTGGTGGCTGTTAGCAGAACTTTCCCCAGGAGGTATTTTAAAATAGTAATAGATGCTTCACTTTCCCATCATTTGATATGATGTGATAAATGTAATTTGCTCAGACCCTTTGTTAGGAGGATGCACTACAACAGAAAGCTCCACCCTGTTATTACCACTGTGCCTGCTTACTCATGTAAATGTAGAGTCAAATCCTCTTAAGAATCCTGAACAGCCTTCCAGAATCACTTGTTCAACTGACATTTTTGTAATAATAAGGAAAAGAAAAAAGAGTTGTGGGAAATTAAATGGTGCTCCTGTTGCCAAGTTGTTTAAATTATATGGCAGAACGGTTCCAGTAGTTGTAAAAAATTAATTTGTGGAGTTTTTACAACCCTTACATCTACTAAATCTCGATAGGATATATAATGCTATTTAAGTGATACAACTTATAAATGCTAGGGAGAAAAAAAAATCAGCACCAACGTGTGAAAGAAGATATTTGATTCCTGTCTGCCTGTGGCTTCCATGAGCAACAGCTCCAGAGCCGAGGAAGGAAGCCGTGTAGGAGATCCTTGGTGCAGCACGTACATGTGTAGGTATGGATGTCAGCTGCCTTTCCTCTTCAGCAGATGGGAGAGGGCAACACTCTCCAAACACTCTGCTCTGAAAACGGGCTGGCAAGCAGCTCAGCCAGCCCCTCTGCTAAGCCCTCTCTCCCACTGCTTTCTGAAAGCACTAGCCAGAGTAAAGTCAGTGGCATTGCTTTTTCCCCTCTATTATTACACTGTTCAGAAATAACTGCCTGAGATACCTTAACTGTAGACAAATTTCCCTTTAAGTTACGCCACTAGACAATTACTGTCATTCTTTTCTCACAACAATGTCAAATGCAACATGAAACTTTGGGTTCTCTATAGCAAGTGGAATCAGCAGAGTCAAAAGACAGTGTCACTGTACCAGCTACTGCTCCACTCTGTAAGACAGAACCAGGGTAAGGCGCGTTGGCAATCAGCACCAAGCTTAAGTGACAAGGTTTGTAACAATTTGCTTTCCACATGCTCGAGTACAGATGCAGATGCAGATGCACGGAAAGCAGAGATCCCCTGGTTGTTCTCTAAGCTGCCATAGCACTTTGTTTAATTCAGCAGCAGATCTCGGTGCAATTATTTTTCTAAGTACAGTACATTTTGATAGCAACATAGAAGCACACTACGCAAAACAGATTTGTTCAAGCTCACCATGGTTCTGATGGGCTACACGCAGTGTGAGGCAATTCAAAAAAAGCACATAACTCAATTCATTGGGATAACAACACTGGCTTTAAGGAATTCTGCTTCCACTTTGTGAAGGAAGAACAGGCTTACAAAGGAAAAGATCTTATTGCAACTTGTTCTGCTCAGCTTGGCTACTTCTAATACAGATCAGAAGTATCAGAGGGTACCAAGGAGCTGATGATAAAGAATTACTGCTTTGTAAATACTTGAAGTAAAACAAGCTGCTTCAAAAAGAAAATCCACTGAACAATAATTCAAACAGCCTTCTCTTATGGATCTGAAACTGTTAGACCAACACAGTGAAACACTGACAGGAAATACAGACATCAGCAGTAGTTCTGGCACCTTGCAATTTGGAAAAAAAACAACTCTTGTGCACAGGGGATGAGGCAGCTTGTTTGCACATCCCTTTCTCACATTATCCTGGAGACACCCGTGCTCCTGTACAACAGATGTGGCTGGGTTCAGCAGGTGCCTTCCTCAGAAGGAGCAAACTGGCAGCTGTCATGAGAAACGGTGTCAATGCTCTGTGCTTCTGCCTGCGGGTGGATGGACACCTGAACAGCTATTTCTTGGCCTTGCTCATTCACAGACCCATCGTCAGAATCCCCGGCCGGCGAATCACTGCGCTTGATCTCCGGGTTGATGGGGTATATTGCAGCTTGGGTACCACAGGCTTGGGTTTGTTTTTCTGCCTCACCGACTTCATCAGGATCATCAACTCGCACAGCCTCAAAGATCTCTTCCATGAATGCCCTGCAATTAAGGATCAGTGGCGGAAGGGGAATGCTTCTGGCAAGCTCTTCAATGTAGCGAGCAAACTCCATGGTCTTAAACTGAGTGACTTTGGCCAGCTCTAGCGTTTTGGCAGATGTAATGATGGGAATACGCTTGGCTATCTCAAAAGCCTTCTGAAGCTTCTCAGCCCCTTCCGTCCTGAAGAACTCATTGATAGCCTTCTCTGTTTTGCGGAGGTGACTGCTCATCATGCACAGACGAGTTATGTTTAAAATGAGGGTGATAGCAAAGGCAACGAGGCACACAATCATGTAGTAAATACTCATGTCTCCTGAGGTGAAGGTGACTCTCAGGGTGACGGTGGAATATGCTGTGTTGTTACCATTAACAGCTGCACATGTGTATCGTCCCCGGTCAGCAAAGTTGACCTTTGTGATGTTAAGGAAATTATCAGCAATCCTCCACTGTCCACCTGCAAGTTCAGAAGAAATAAAGTGAGCAAATGAAACACAAACAACTAGGTAAGCTAGAGACATGCTGCTTGCTCTACAAGCTTTACAGTAAGCACTCTGTTTCTAGCATAACACAGTAGGACAAGAATTAAATTTTCCTTTTTATGCTTGTGACACAGAAAGCCCTAACTCAGTTAGCCATCCTACTGCTTAATGGTAAATTACTTTGTGCACTTGCTACTCTGGTTCTTCTGTTTTCTCTCATCTATATGTTTTGGAATGCTTTTGCATCACTAGTTCTATCTGACAGGGAACCTAATTCTTAAATAGAACTCCTCACCCACTGTAATTCACTATGTGGAAGGACTGTCTTCTATAGAATCTAATATTCCGTATGTTCTGAGTCAAAAGTCAAGTGACCCATGAAAAAGATCGCAGTCATAAATGGCTCAGCTGGCAAAAGGACCCAGAATTTTCTTCAGACACAGCTTTCTGCTGAGCACGCAGTGCTGATACACAAAACTTACGTAAAAAGAAATCAATAAAAGAAGCTTTATGCAGTATTTCCTACGGGTTTATAACTTGGGGTAAAAATTGTTTTCATAACTCATTCTTCTAATTAGTCTACTCTGAACTAATTTCCAGATGGCACTATAACTACAAAGAGGTTACTGAATACTTAAAGCAGTACAACGGCCTCTGAGAAGATCCTATCAATTAGCTCAATGACCTTCATTAATACTAATAGAGGATACCACACGGGTCTCTAAAAGCCTTTTTTTTTATTATTATTAAAAATTGGAGAGACAGAACTACAAGAGCCAACAGGAAACTATTTCTCTCTCTGTATGAAAGGGTTACATAGCATGCATTTCAACCCCGGCCATTACAAGCTGTGTTGGTTTCCACAATCTCAGTGGTGCATAAACCAGAAAATAAATGTAATCAGTTACCTCATGCTTTATAAAATCCTGTAACAAAATTAAAGCAAGGCTTGACAGCTTGAAAAGGTCATAATTTTGGAGACTTGTATTTAATTCATGTGTTTGAAAAGATGTAATATGAACCAGAGCAATAATAACATCAGTTACAATCTGGTAGGATGTATACTCAGTTCTTCTGTACTGCATGTTGTGATGGTTCTTGAACGAAATGACAGAAGGGCACTATACAGATGGGTGGGCTAGGACTTCAGAACTTGGGTATAAAGCCTGATCCACCACATGCCAGAGCTTTGTCCTGTTCTCTCCTATTTCCCAACTGTAAAAATTGGAGGATAGGAAGAGAAAACAATAAAGTTCCAGAGACCTTCATGTACTGTATAAAAGCAGAATGCCCAAGGATATAAAACAGCAGAAAAGCTCACCTTCATCTTTCTGTTGAAGCAGGTGTCCTTTGGAGTTATACCAAAGAATATATTCATATTGGCTGATGTTCACTTTACATTCAATTAAAATACTGGTTCCCTCTTTGGCTATGATATCATGGTGTGCTGGGGAACTTGCTAAAGCTTGAGGCACTGGATGAAGTGATGTATTGAAAGACTCAAAAGCAAGTGTCCCATTGGAAGCTACATTTTCCAGTGTAAGTCCAATCGAAAGATCAGCACTAACAGTCAAAATTAACAGGCAATAGCTGAGCTTCATGGAAAGGTAGAGAAAAATGCTTTTTCATTTAATTGGGAGAAATGAGGTCATAAGATATTAAATCGTCTGTACGGATCTGAGATAAGAGAGGAGGTTCTTAATTTGTTCAGTGGTAGAAAATGTCTTAGATCCAAATGCGCTTTCAAGACCATCAATATCGTGAGAGGAAACTGGAAATCCAACTGAAAAAAAACACAATTAAGTTTATTAATGGCAGCATGCTTATGGTGTATTCAAATTTCATTCCAGTAAACAGATTTCCAGCAGCAGAATATAAACTGTCAGCCAAGAGGTTCCAAATCAGAGCTTCGCTCAGAACACAGTAATGAAATGAGAGTAAGAAGGCATTAGCACAACCTTCAGTCCTCTACACGTTCATCCTCCCATCCAAATAAATAATATCGGGAACAACAATCATTAAGAGAAATGTGGCTTTAAAAAAAGAAAAAATTGTACAGCCTACTCAAACTGTGTAAGTACCTTCAGGATCAGAAAGTGGATTCTGCATTTGTTAACAGCAAAAAAAAAAAAAAAAAAGTGCTTTCTTAATAGAGAAAGAAAAGCAAGAGAGGAAATAATTTCTGCCTTCCTCCACACCGAAATCAAAGTCCCTTCACGCCCTGTTTTTTCAATGCTGGTTTTTCCTTTAGCATCGAGGAATAAAAGCACTCACACATTTGATTTTTAGCACTTGTACATTTACTTACTTGATTTTAAGGTAAAATCAATGTTATGTGTCTAAATACTAGATAATATGCTCCTCGTTTCTTGTGCAGGGAGAATTATTGTGGCAGCTACCTACAAAGGGAGGAAGTTCCATTCTGAATAACAGGACACCGATGTCTAAACACACTTCCCTTTTTTTTGGCAACCTTTTTTGCTGCTGCTGCTGCATTCTGGTTTTTGCTGTTATTGTTGTACAGTAAACTCCTACTGAAAATCTTTTGCTTTATGCTGCTACATCTCAGCAGTCACACCTTGCTTATTATCTTCACCACACCAAATCCTGTCCCGTATTTCACAGCTGTTTGAAAAATTATTTTCTCTAGGGACGGAACTCTCACTTCAGATTTATGTGTGCACAAGATATTTGAAGACATTAGGATGGAGAATTTAACATGAGGTTCTCTACACACAAAGATTTTCTTTTCTAAAAGCCAGAATAAAACCAAACTGTGACCAAATGAGATTACACCATTAATAGAAAATCTGTAATCAATTTTCCTGGAAGCCTGATTCAAAAAGAAATTCTAATAGAATATGCATTTCCTGAGGTTATGATTTCATCCAGACCGCTCCAGTGCCGTAGAAAACTATTCACAAAGTATAGAAGCCACAGGCTAAAATGTTATCTTAAAAAATATCTGACTTCACCCCACTGACTGCGTGACTTCAAATTCATCATCTTCTCTTCTAGCAATAACAAAGCAAGCAGAGTTGAATTTCATAAATACCACAATACAAAGGAGTAAGTTTTCTTAATAAATAATGCAGACACTTCTTGTCCTTCCAGAACCGCTCGCTAACAGTGCCTAAGGCAGACAGAATTCACATCACTTACAAAAAATAATTTGCTATAAATATGTATAGCTGATTTGTACTAATTGTGTTTCCAGCAGAGACAAATTAAGCATATTCAGGAATGGGAAAATTTGCTGAATAGGAATTCGCCAGACTTGGAATTCTTTCAGTTAAAGATAACTTGTTGAAGGTCAAACCAGACTCTGGATCTGACGTCTGATGAGAAATGTGTATCTGACCCATTTCTGTTGCAGCTATTGCCAAATCATTTTCACAAAGGAGGCAAAAGAGACAGCTGTGTCCAACTCTCCTTCAAGCCTGACTGACCAACTCACCCACTGAATCCTGCAAGGGAAACGAGAAACCAGGCCCTCTACTTGTTCCTCCGTAAACAGCAATCCCTTCACCTGCCCTCTTTTTCTCCTTTCCTTTCTCTGCCACTCCTCTTGCCTGTTCATTTAAGATGAGACCAGCACTGAGAACTGTTGCACCACTGTGCTGAAGAAGATACTTTTCCACAGCTAAGCAACTAAGAAAAAGAATACCAAGACTTCTTTCACACGTATTTTCCACCAGTTAGACTCTGGGGGAAGCGTTACTGACTTCTGCTGCCACTGGAGAATGGTATCCCAGCCACAGACTGCACAGGTCTGAAAACACAGCACTAAGATTGCTGCTGACCAACCACCACCCCTTTGTTTGAAGGAGGGGTTTTAATCTTTCTCTTTTCTCAGACCTCTGGTGTTTTCAGAGAGTTTCAGAGCCCTCAGAAAGCTGCCCACAACACACTGGCTTATTTGGGCCAGTGACCCAAACCTCGTGCAGGTTCCTTATGTGCAGGCAGTGAGCAGTGAGTGCTCTGTGGATGGCTGACATCTGGCCTGACTTAGCAAGACTTGCTGCAGCTCCAGCTGTTGACAGTGACAAAGTGAACGCAAACCCCATCCCTCATTATTGAATCAAACGTGGTACAGCTTCCAATCTTCCAAAACTATAATCTCCCAACTAATAATGTTTCAGATTTATTAGAGAACAATTCCAGCACCTCCTGTACTCGGCCTGTGTTATTTTTTGCCATTTTAAATTATTAAATTTAAATTATTAGATTTCCAAATGTCCGCGACATTCCTTCCAAAATGACATTAGAAACCTCAGTCAATTATTTAACACAAGAAATACTGAGCAACATTTTCCCTCATAAGAATAAGATAATTATCTTCAGTAATTGCATATGCTCTCCGCTATGTCTGCACTGAGCTTGCATAATGTATAAAACATTGGTGATGGGTCATTGAATTTTACTATTAAACTCCTCGAGGTCTGATTTATTCTAAATTGTTTGTCACATTTCACTTTTGGAAAACCCATTATTGTTAAGCAGACAACGATCTCTCATTGCTGAATGCTGGGAAAAAATAAAATGATTTGCGAAATCCGTATTCTTCAGCCATCACATTCATGCAAAACAGCTGCTGGAGCTGATAAAGGATCCAAAAAGGATAAAGTTTGAGCAGTGCCAACGTTACAATGCTTCAAGACAGCATTAAACCTAAGCAAGATGAAATGTGCAGAATAGAAACTGGCTACTTTACAATGAAACCGGGAGCTGAGCTCAACATATTGAACCTTTAGGAGACTCGAAGTTGTAACAACAAACAGCAGTGAAAGGATAAAAATCCATGATGCGTACGCTTATATGAGTCATCTTTGGCACTTATCCTGAAAAAATGTTTGTGTTTAACTTAAAGCACTCTAAGTAGTCCCACTGAGGTCAGTGGAAATACTGAGAGTACTTAACATTACATACACTTATAAAGCACTGCAAGATTGGGACCCAAGAGGTTGAAAGTTATACCGCTTTGCATTCACTGATCATAACATCATCTCACACATGGAGAAATGCAAAGCAATAAACTGAGATACACCTCACAGCCTGCACCATCCTCCCACCACCCCTGGCAAACAGCGTGGGAGTGTATTTTGACTTTATGATGGTTTCCAAACAAGTTAACTAGCGACAACGTGCACCAAATGGTGCCCGCTGATCACTTCTGCAGGAAGTCTGCACCCTGACTGCAGTTTGGGCTGAAGTGCAGAGGGTGTGGCTGTCCCGTGTGGCCCCGACCGCCCTTCAGACCTGGGAGAAGCGTCTGACACAGAGCTGAAGGTGTGAACTGCGTGACTGGGGCAAAGCAGAATCATAGAATGGTTTGAGCTGGGAGGGAACTTTAAAGACCGTCTGTTCCGACTCCACTGCAGCACGCAGAGACACCCACAGCTCAATCAGGTGTGATGGAGCGAAGCTCCAAGGAAAAGCAAAGGGTACAGAAAACCTGGGGAGTGCGGGGCCTCAATGCCTGGCAGGATGGGGAGAGGTGGGAGACGTGCTGCAGGGAGAGCCCACGATGGATTGTGTGAGAACAAGCGTGTTCCTGCTAATTGCTCAACGCAATCAAGGGTACAAACTGGAAATGAATAGCTGAGTGGCCCCAGCCACGCACACACCCACAGCAGCACGACGGCCAGGCACAGGGCCGCGGTCCACGGGCCGACCAGGACGGCCGCCAGCGCGCCGCCCAGGCGGCGGGTGCGAGGCGTGGCAAGTGTTGCGG
>JAOWBP010004313.1:13515973-13531095 GCA_028571105.1 Tragopan temminckii
GGAACCTGAAGATTTCACAGTCTGCTAGACCAGAACTAGCTTGCTGTAAAATAAACTGCTTCACAGAGCCATTCTTTATTAGGTATCTATCACTAACCTGATCTAATAATTCTTTGTGGGAACTGCAATGAAGTGAGAAACGATGTTTCATACACCCATCAGCACCGAGGCAGCTTTAGTGCCTTTGAAGCAGCGATAGCCTGCTCATCCGAGTCAGCCTCTAATGAAATTAAGGGAACCTGTGCAGGCCCTTAAATCTTACCTGGAACAGCACTACCTTCTAAAGATAGGTTTGCAGTATAGCTGTCATCTGGAAGTTGCTGTTTTAATGGCATCATTCACGGTTCCTGAGGCAGAAATACTATTCTCCAAAGAGTATGTGCTGCAAAAGATGTCCTGAGATGGCCTTTTTTTCACCTCCAGTCAGAAATCAGATTATTCCCATTCACTTTGTGTTGGAGGCCCATGGAAACACAGCACTAGTGGTGCTCCAGATTCTCTCCCTCATCACCATTTCTGTGATGGCATATACTGAGTTGAAGGTGACACTGCTATGGTGCTTAAACTCCCACAGCTATAGGCATGTACTGCCCACTGAAATGCTTCCATGGCCAAGAATCACAGCGCAGTCTTCCCCTAGGAGTCCGCCTTGCAGTTGTCTGCTGTTCCCAAAGGAAGAGTCTTTCCATACGTTCACACCTACATTTTCACACAATATTGCTGCCCCCTTCATTTTATTGCACTGTTTTTCAGTTTTACCCCATGGAGGCATATAAAAATGAGCTTTGGGAAGGCACGAAAGAAATGAAGTGGTGACATCTCTGAATGTTTCCCACTGGGGCTGGAGGAGAGCACTGTGTCTTGTGTCAGGAATCCTATGGTATAGAAACACCAGACCAGGTAATGAAGCTACTTCTAAGAAGTAGAGAGAAGGAAAATCAATCACCAAACCAAAACAGTCAGGGACAGTCATTTCTGCATACACAGATTCAGAAAACACATTAAAAATTTATTTTAAATATATTATAAAAGGAAGTCCATTCAACTTTAAAAACACTAGGCATTCTATCAATGATTCCCAGTTTATGAAAGCTACTACATTAAAGTGCTACAAGTCCTTTACCACCCCCAGATATTAGGCTGTTGGTCCTAATATGCACAGAAATAAATATACACTGATTCAAGAGGCACCATCCAGTTTTACAGATAAAATGCATGCAGTACAAGGTATAGACAAACTTAGATCTTACCATCACGATTCTGAAGAATGTCTTTTAAAACGAATTCTCTTCACCGCCCTACAGACTAAAGCTATTTGTTGCTTTTATCACAAGGGTAAATACTTTCATCTTTTAGCTTGATCAGGTCTTCTTTTTTTTAAGCTTGAACTTCTCTTGTGGTTGAAGGTCTCATTTGCTTGCTCTCTAATTAGGATTAAAACTTTTTTCCAAGAGTTGAACTAGTAGCTTTGAGACCACACAGGTCCAGTGTCTTTAAATAAGACTGCTGGAATCACTAAAGTCCTTTGGGTAATACAGAGGTATCAAGAAAGCTCAAATGCAGTGAGCATAATCAGCTAGCAGAAGCAGAGTTTAAAAAAAAAAATAGCCATAGAGTTTTAATGAGGATTTCTGTAATATATCATTGCCTAGTTTCATACACAGATCTCCAAGTTAAAGTCTGACACTACAAAGGAGCTAACTGAACACCTACTAAGATAGAAAAATAAAGCACTTAAAGCATAATCTTACACTGGTTAGGAAATTCCAGCACACAGACTCACCTTGCTTAGGTGAGTCAAGTCTACTGCTTGAATCAAGCTGAATCAAGCCTATTGCTTGATCCACTGAGAAATGGAGCAGGACCTCCTAGTGCTCCTGACTCCCAGCCAGGCTCCCCTTTTACCGTGTATATCCTGTGAAAGGTCTTTCAAACCGGTCTTCACGGATCCTGACAGTAACCTAAAGTTCTTCATCATTTTGGCAATAATTTGCTAACTATTTAAGAAGCTTGTCATGCTAACTAACTGTTATCTACCTTGCTGCTTCTCAGGTAAGGACCCCTTAGGCACTATCAGGCTCCTTTGTCGCAAGTGCTCAGAAACACAGTAGGTGAGTATGAACTTGAACCACAGCAGTTGGGAACGGATAGCACACTTGGATTCCCTGCTAGCAAAGCCAGACTGTTTCACACAATTTTAACAGCACTCTTTTGACTGAAAGAAAACATTACAGGCTGACTGCTAGAGGCTGTCAGTTCTCTCCAGTCAAAACTATTCAAGTGTCTGTTCGTATCTTGAAAGAATTTAAAATAAAGGCTTCTCCCTTTTTACACCCAGCAGTTATGCAATTGCCCAACACAACTTTTAAGAGATCTCCCTCATCTCTCCTCAGTGATGCAAGTCAGTAGAGCTACTATAATGATCCTACTATAAGAACAGTATGTTCTTGCAATACTGGTTGCTGGTGGTGCTTGTTTGACTTCAGTGCAGCAGGGAGGAGGAAAGTTTGCTGCCTGGAAATTTTCAGTAAAGGAAAGCAAAGTCCTGTGCATAGACGTTACAGTAAAACAAACCAGAAAGAAAGTTGAGGGGAGAAATTGCTTTCTTGCTACTTCTGTATTAAACTTGAACGTATCCTTTCAAAGTTTCTCAGCGATTGAAAGTATCAACTTTCTGTAAGACACTTCTGCTACGGATCTGATAAGCCCTTGGGACTATTTGTGATTTCCTATTTGGATACTCAGAGCATGAAATGCAGGACCTCACATGCCAGTGAAACGCATTAGCCTTTACCATGAAAACCCAACAGCTAACCAAGAAAACCTCTGGTCTAGCTTTATTCGTTAGTGATAACGTCCACCCTACCCACCCCCAAGTCATTAATAACATCAATTTAACACAGGAAACCCAGGAGCTTCTGAATTACTGTCATCCACACAAATTTGCACTTACACATTAAAAAAAAATGCACACACACAAATTCTACATGAGTCAAGCTTTCTCATACACCCACATCCCCCCCGCCCCTTCCCCTCTTCTCTCTTGTCCAGCAAGGCACTAGGAAATGGTTCAAGTTTAAGCATTTGCTGTACATTTACATTTAAAAAGGCACATCTTTATTTTAAGGATGCTGTATTCCCCTTTCAGTAAGGCTCACTCTTTCTTCTACTACAATGTGAAAAACAAAGTTATATGCCGAGGCATGAAAAAGGACACCTTCCATACATAAAGTCCTCAAACATTACTCTGGAGGCCTTGGAGATTAGCACCTGTAGGAAACAACAAGAGCTTCAAGAGCAAATCAAAATATAATTATGCATCATAACACACATCCAAGGATCTCACTCTTGTCTGGGATTCTGATATTTTAAAGCAGCAGAATTTATGCAGCCATGGAGTGAGGATTTGATTGAATATTTTAAGGAGAAAAAATGAAAAACATTTTGCATTGGATAATCACTGGTATTTAATCTCCACTCTTGGCTTGCATGCAGATATGAAGATTTGCTTATGTATTCATGCTTCAGCAATTTTGCTTACAAATAACCAGAAGTAATTGGAATAATCAACCAGTTTGCCCAGCAAAGGCCCAATTAAAGATGTAAATGGTGAAATACAGCTTCTATTTCTCAATCAGTGGATGGTTGGCTATATTAAGTCTTCACATTAGTCAGCAAAGCCTGTAGGGTACTGAAACTTATAACTGATGTAAATGAATTAATAGCTCAAAGCCCAGTGAGCCATTGAGAAATGTACAGAACTTGTGGGGCACTTACAATTTGCACTTACAATTTCAGAACCCCAAATCTTTAGAAAACAAATGAGATCAACAATATTGAGAAGCACCCAGTGGGACCAGTCACCCTAAAGCTCCGGATTCCATGTATTGTAATTGGTTGTCGAAGACAAAATGCCTCAACATCCCCATGTCTTTTGATGCATACTGCTACTATCTGTCCTTTCTCATCCAATTAAGATCACTGTGGTAAAAGACCTGCTCTTTACTGTAGTTCTTTCTGAAGCAAGCGTCCAGTAAGGCAAGCAGCTAGGACTCCAAAGCTCTCTTCACAAGGTGAGTCCAAGTACAAAGCAAGCCATGCATTTTAGAAACAGAAACAAATCCTCTTGTTAGAAAACAAAAACACGCAAAGCTGCAAGCAGAAAGCCCTACAGTCCACGTACATCACTTGCTGATTGTGTCGCAATTATAAAAAAAATGAAAATTGCACTGATCATGGACAAACAGCTTCTTGTTCCACAGGTATTAAAACATTCATAAAGACATTTATTCAGGCCGTCTAGTGATCCACAGTCAGCACTACTAGACTAATGAGAGCATTAATAACTTAAGGAAAGCAAGTCAGACACAAAGCACTGGAAAGCGGTGCTCTCTTCCACAGAAATGAAAAGAGATTCCAATGACAGACATATTGCAGATACTGAGAACATATGATGTCAATTCTGACTGACACTGATCTCACTTCCATAGCAATAATGCTGCAGAACTGTCTCAAGGAAGTCTAGATCTTCTTTCCTTTCTTCACTCCCAAAATGATAGACAGTAATAAATTTGGCAACCCCACACCCAGCTGCAGTGCAGTGCCCATTTTTCCCCTGCTCTGAGACTGCCTGTACCAGCTGAATTAGTAGAGCAGGTTAGATATAGCCTCAGCTGTGAGGATACAAGAGTTGGAAATGATTTTGAACCTCATAGTTAGCATAACAGACGTTAGAGCTATGGAGGCAGCTAGTTTTGTCCTAGTCTGCTCCCAGCTTACAGACACAGCTCTATACGGCCTCAAATATATCTACAACACAGGTAACAACCCCACAGTTGGCAACAGGAGAAAAGGCTTCTGCTGGAGCTCTGCAAAGGTGAGAGCTAACTCCTTCACTTAACAGAAGAGAAAGATATGCCAGAGCAGAGCTTTCCTTGCCCAACAAGGAGGTCACGTCGATTAACCATGTTTCTCAAGAGACCCAGAGTGCTGTACTGCTCCTATCCTGAATACTTGCAGACTTTCACTCTCCCACAGCTGATTGCATGCTACTTTCCCCTTCAACATTACTAAATGCACAGCTGGACAAATTGTGGAACTAGATGATTATTGGAAAAGGGCTGATTTTATTCATTTAGGCAGCATCTTCATTCACATTTTTTACCACGAAATGAGACTGCTGCCTTCAGAATAAGATAGCTGATTTATTGTTTTTGCAACGATTTTAAACCAGCATGTTTGTTGTTTTTTTTTAAACACTCAACTCAGACTTCATACTAATAGTTCTCCATTCATTCTTCAGTGTCAGCACTTTTTTCCAGCTTCAGGGATGAGACAGTTCTGGTTCTGTGTCTGGTAAATCTTGTAGCCAGACTAGAAGGGAATTACCTTGCACTGCTAACTGACTACACAAGGAACAGGGTATCAGCTAAACTGGCCCCTTGATCCCACATCCCTGCTTAAGCAGCAGGTTTCCAGTCACTGGAAACTGTACAGTTCTGTGGATGTTGGGAAAGAAAGGGAGAGTGCATTCCCACAGGCCTAGAACACCACTGACCACAGGACTCATGATTAGAATAAACTACAGATGGATAAAAACCAATGGCTAATCCCAGCCCTGACTTAATTATTCTGAATTAATCTGCTCACGCCAATAGTGAGTTAATCTCTAAAGGAAAAACAAAAGTTGCCTTCACATTTAACTCTAAGAAACCCTAGAGGTGTCCATGATAAAATGGTGCTGAACAGAAAGTGAGTTTGGTATCCAAAAATCTTAACTTGTAAGAACTGTGCTCACTTAAAAACTCTGCTGATCTTTCACCTTGAGGATTCAACAGCGAGTGACAAACTGACTGCAAAACAAATGGACCAGAAACCTAGATTCCTCATCACCAATAACTGCAGCAATAACCCCAACACTCGGCTGCACTTCCTCTAGAGCTCTTTCCTTTATCAAAGCTATCATTTGGAAAGTAATAACAGTCAATCTGTTTGAAATATATTTTGGTTTCAGGAAAAAAAAAATAAAATTCATTTCATTTTACATTTTGATGGCCTATTTCTTTTTTATGTCTGTGACATCAGAGAATTAAATTTTGCGTTCAAGATTTTACTTAGATGGAATTTGAAAGATAAAGCACATATTCGGGAATGCTTCAGCAGGTGGTATAGCAGCTACATAAAGTACTGTATTTGAGGGTCCTAGAGAATAAAATCATTTAACACCAGACCCACAAGGGAAATAGAGCAGTTAAAAAATAAAAATAAAATAGTTTGAATCACATTCAGACTCCTCTGAAAACAGAGTTTTTGTTCTCATCTCAGCACAGAAGTGGCTCTGGCAAAGCCTTTGGAACTCCACCATTACCAGAAGAGAAGGATGCAGCATCTTCACAATAAAGACTGGCCTGCTAGTTTACCTTCTCCTGAGATTCTCCCTTTTACCTTCATTAACTGTTAAAAAAAAAAGTATTCTTAAAAAATTTTTTGTAACCCTCCCCAGTAAAAACTATAATTGTAAAATATATATATAATATATATATATATACTCAGTCTTTTAAAGATCAAGATTTCTGTTAAATTTTTCCAAGATGGTTGAGTTTGTATGTTCAAATATCCACTGCTGTGTTGGAGATGAAGGATTGCAGCTGTTCATAAAGATCTTTCGGTCACTCTCACTGCAGTCCATACAGCTGCTGCTGACCGGATGGTAGAGGGTCTTGTCCTGGAGAAGATACATTCTGTGAGGTTGCTAAGCAGAGAGGCACAGCTAATTTAAAACCAACCGAAACGAGACTTAAAAACCAAAGCAAGACACTTCATCGCTTGAATGTATGCAAATAAGTCGTTCTGCGCTTTACTGTTTGGCAAGCATTACCTCAATTTCCACCCCATGCAATGGTATTGAGAACCCAATCCTAACAATTGCACTGGGAAGCTCAGAACCTATTTCTGAAGGCAGGTTCTGCAGTCTCCAGGCTCACATCCTGTTTCAGTCACTCCGCAGCACTGTGCATACGGACTGCAAGGACTCGGACATGGCATTTAATCAAGAACTTACTTACCTGTCTGAAACAAAAGCACTGCTTAGTAGGAAGATGAATAAATCCTTATCTACTTTTGGCATGACCTTCTAGTGTTTAGAACAAACCAATACACAGCACGCGTCTTTGCAAACAGGTTTTGCAAGGGCATTACATTATCTCACTTCCAGCAGCAGACATGACTGCAAGGACAACATCCTTCTGCTTAGCAAGCCCTGGAGAAGAACTGCTTACCATTTCTAACCAGTGAAGAAGGGCAGCACCTCTTTCCAATCAAGGATAATTAGTGGCAAAACGACAACAAATGAAGAGTCAACTAAGATATGGGTGGTGTCATTTTAAAGAAACTTAGGTGACTATAGGCAACTTGACACCTTATACATGCATGCACGTGCACACACACACACACACACACACACTCACTTTTCGGTATCTCCAGAGCTGGTTCCCCTTCATTCCATGACAGTCATAGAGGGTCACAGGGCTGCTGTGGGAAATGGCATCAAAACAAAACTTCTTGGTGTGCTGAGGATCTCCAGGGCGGATGTCTTCTCTCCAGCTAAATGTGAATACCTGCTAGGACAAACAGAACCCTCAGGATGGTACCAGATACAGTCATTTCACCAGCAGAATGACATTCCTTTCTTTGCCCACAGGGTGGGGGTTGCTTCAAGAAAGGACAAAACTCTCCTAGAGAAAAACTGCTTCCACCTCTGGGGACAGGGACTGCTAATGAGGGGAGTCTATAACAGCTACCACGTGGACTGCCACACAGCATGCTAAATGAGTCTGTGCTGCTGCAAACTGCCATACTAGTTAGCTTGGGTACTAATGGCAGACTTGAATGTCTCTGCATTGCAGACATACATCAAGGATTAAGTGAGCAGCTGACCAATTACAGCACTTCACAGCTAGCAAAAACAGGGAAGAGCTACAGGAGCTCCGAGTTAACACTAACAGTAAATATTCAAGTCTACATACACAATCTGCAGTCACCTTGAGAACAGTTTGTCCCATGCCTTATGACACAAGAAAACAGGAGGTTTACAGCTCCCCACCCCACTCCATTGAACTGTCAGATGCGTTAACACTAGGGCAATGCTTCCTGGTGCTCCCTATTGACCTTGCAATGATCTGTCAGCCTTCCTAGACCTCTTTGTTGAGGTGAAGTAAAAGAAGGGATATACTACAGGAAAGAAAAAGAGTTTTATCTCTAGGCATAACCTATCAATGCCTGGCCAAATCACAGCTTTAATAGAAGCTGCTGGATGCCAGCATATCCCTTCTATGTGGTGCTGCAGGAATATGGGCCAGCACACAATCCCTCATGGTCCTCAGTGGGAAGGGGCTGTTTTGGGGCTCCTTTTGGAGCCAGGTAGGGGAACAATCTTTTCCTCAGAGAGATCTCATGGAGCACTAAGATAAACCAGTAATGAGTGGAGTGCTACTATTTGATGCAGTGTGGCTAAAAACTTCTGCACAAAGCAGCTTTGTTCCCATCTCCCTTTAGACCTCTCTTGTGAGAGAAATTACCATAATCATTGAGGTTCAAGGCTACACAAAAGTCCAAAACACATTCTCTTCCTAAACATAAGCCAACGCTAATTGTTGAAGATCCTCCTGACACAACAGAGGCTTAGTTTTGGATTGTGCCTGAGTAAATTGGTTTCCAGTTTTCACGCATCAAAATTGATAGGCAGCAGCCCTTTATCTCCCACTGAAGCCATTGCCCTGAAGAGTTACGTGTGGCTCAGTAATAAAGGCATTGTTTTCTTGATCTTTTCTCAGCCCAGTTGCTACAGTTTAGACAAACTAATATTTTCCTCCCTTCTCTTACAATAAAGCTGTCGTTTCTGGCACTTTATATGTTGAGAGGGTGAATCTATAGCCTGGACGGTTTCATCTCTCTCCAGCAGTGGTTGGATGTTTATAATGCATTTGCCTCCTGTCAGAAGGATGATAGTAAGTGGTTATTGAATGCTTCTGCAGGCTCATTAATATGCATGACGCTCCTCTATCACTTCTTTCAGCACAACCTTTGAAGTTAATATTCACTTTGTTACATATTACAGCTGCCTTGTTACCGGTTTCTTTTATTATTTTGGCATATTGTTTTCTTGTGCTTTCTTTTGTTCACCCTGAGAACTTCAAAGCAGAGGTAAAAGCTCTGCATGAAGGCTGCCAGACTGCAGACCCTGCCGCAAGCACGTCACATCCTGCTGCCAAGCCCATCAGATGCAGTGTGCACGTGAGCCTTGGGGTGCACAGCACTCTCCCTTCACTGGACAGTTCTACAACGGCCTTGCTTTGCATTTACCTGTTGTTGCAACTCCTGCTCCCCAGATTTATTTAGGAGCAGATGAGTGATCAGAGGGACTGTTACCTGCACGTTGTTCCATGCTGCCTCTCCTCTGTCCTTCACGCAGCTTTCCAGCCTCAGCGGGGATCCCAGAGATCCATGTTTAGTGTCCACACACAGCCCAGTTCCTACGTTGCGTATCTGAAATATTAAATTAGTGCTCAAATCTCCTCTTATCAAGTGACAGCCAACAGGAAAGAAGTAACAGCAGCATTTGTATGAATACAGTTTTAAGATTTCTCACTTAACTACATATCTGAGCTGGCAGGTAACAGCTAGAAGAAAGTACAAACCCCAGATGGGACCCATCAGGAGCCAGCTGTAAAATAACCTGCAGGACACAGCGAAAACCATCAGCTCCACAACTGCAGAGGCCACTGTATTGTTATGTGTAACAATTCAGTACCTCACCACTGGGGTGACTCTTTCAAAAACAAAGATGTCTTTCCTGGTTTTCAGATGTGGAGATGAAGGTGCAGAGTAGCTCAGAACAGTTGTACAGCCCTTTGGAAATATAAGATTTCTACTATTGCTCAGCTGCCCCCTCCTTCCAGTTCACCCTGCTGCCATGTTCTGCCTTTGTCTAGGTATGCAGCATGCAGACCAAACCAAGTCCCTTTTTTGTCTTGTTTGTATACGTGCACTAATAGAAGCTGCTGCTTAACTGCTTTCATCGATTAAACCTACATAACAGTATGGGAATTCTGGTCTTTGAAACATATCAAGCAGGATCTTTACTTGCTTGTCACTTACAACAAACCAGTACTGGAGCACAGGGCTAAGGCAACTTCAATGTTCTAAATTGAGCGTGCTTGCCCACTGCAGGTTTCAGAGCACAAACTTGCCTCTCCCCAGGCAGCTGCAGGAGGCTCCACTGGTGGGTAAAACTTGGGCAAGTCCCATGCAACCTCACTCATGAACCACTTGAAGCTCTTGCAGTTGAGGTTGTTGCGGAGTTCCTTCTGAGCTGTGACGTCCCCTGCAGAAAGATGCCGGTACTCCGGTCTGCGCTGGTAGATGTACTCTGCATACTCATCCATCCACACCTCAGCAACCCGCTTCAGATTCTGTGTGGGTAATTGACGTGTGAAAATGAAGGGGAGAAACACATGAGAACTCTCTGCACAAACTACTGACATTAGCATTCAGCACAGCTCTCCTGTTTTAGCTCAGAAAGGATTTTCATTCACATCCACTCTCTCTCTCCGGCTTTAGGACAAAGATTATTTTTATTATTCTCTAGTTCCAAGGGATTTTTAGAAAGATATTTTCAGCTGAGGTCAAAAAGAATCCTGGCACTTAGCCATTATATCTAGCTCCTTGTGGCTCAGAAAAACAACATTAATCAAAAGTTGTTTTGTTATTTTTTTCCAAAAAAGAAGCAAGTCAGAGAATGATGCTGGTAAATTCCACTGGCCATTCAAAGGTCCCTGACAAATTGTTCTTTCTTAAATAGTCCCTGTCTTATATTCACCTAAGAACTGGATTTGCACTACTCCCTGATAGAAAGCTTCCATTTACAGAATTCTTTCTTACCACTTTTCTGGTTTCATGGCTTAAAAAACTACTTAAGAGAAACTGCAAGATACAGTAGGAGTACACCTCTTTCAGGTGACCCTTAAGAACAGAAGCAAAGGGTTTATTTCCTGGCAGTGGTATGCTTCACACTGCTCTGCACAGCAACCCCACAAAAATAAAACCAATAGAAACAACACAACACAGACTTGAGCTGTTCGAATCACTCAGTCAACTGTTGGACCTTGGACTGTTCTCTGGCAACATGAGGTACTTTCCTGGTGCCACACAGCAATGTGTTGCATGCAGCCACGACTGCAGTGACCCCTCAGCACCGCCCAACTTACCTGAGGGCAGTCAGCCCTGCAGTGCTCAGATGCTGCCAAAAAAAACCAAGGATATTAAGAATGAGCAGCGCTCCCCTGCCCCAAGTTCAGCCTACACAAGACAGAAACAGGCGTTCATCTCAAGATGACTTTAATAAGTTGTAAGACAGAGCTTTCCCTGCACCTGCCCACCATTGCCTTCCAGCACTGTGAGGGTATACAAGAGTCAAATGCTGAATCAAAAGAAATACAGCTCCTTCCTGAAGGGATGGCACAGACAGGAGAGCGCTCTGTTCCTCTGATAGGTCATTTCTGGGCTAAGCAATAAATCCAAATCTCTAACTAGGGTGATGCTATTAAACTGAGAAACATTGCAGCACTTTGCAAGCCCTAAGACTGCAGAGCAGCAGGGTACTTTTTTGTGGTTTGTAGCTTTGAAGCCTTCCTGCTCCTATGATTTTTTTCTCCCACCAGAGGGCAATGCAATTCCTTCTCAATTTGAGAAATTAATTGGACAAAACCAGTGCACAACAAGTAAAGGCTTTTTCCTCTTTGGGCTACACTAGATTAAGAAATAAGATGCCACAGAACTTTGCATTGTGGAGAATTACAGTTTGCTCATTTAGTGGTTTGTGATGCTTGAAATGGAGAGGTCTTTTCAATCACCAAAACACAATCAGCACTCTGAAGCGTGCTGCTCTTTGAGAACACAACTAAAATGACTGAAGTATTATACAAATAAAAATGTTATCTTGTTTTTTAAATTGGTGATTCCATACCCTGTGTTTGACTGCAAAGCTCCCTCTCACCATCTAGCAATGGATGGTATTTTAAGCATAGCAGCTGTCTACACGAGTCTGCAGCTCCCCTAGACTCTCATCTTTTTTTCTTAGATGTCTGCTTCTGCAAAAACTGCCCAGTTTGACCCCTGTAAAAGTACAGCTTGAGTATAACTAGCCTAAATTTGCCTCTACAGATATATCATGGTCACACTGTGGTCAGACATCCCTCATAACTTAACAGGTAAAGAAAACGGAAGAACTTTGCTTTACAAAGCCTCCCCACAAGTGGGTGTCTGATCGTGTTTAGGATGGGGAGAACATCACTGCCACTTACTCTTGCCAGGCTGACTCCTGTTGGAACCTTGTAAGGAACGTATTTTCTGTAAATATGACCAACTCTGGAGCAAGGGATGTCCTCCATACGACCCCCACACATCCATACCTGTGAAACAGCAGAGATACAGACTCACTCTTGGTTATATGGAGGGTAAAAAAAGGCTTCAAGTTATGGAGAAGCTTAATGCAGAACTTTATTATTATTTTTACCTTACAGTACATTCTTTGAAACACCCTCCCTCTCTGCTTTAGTCTCAACTCCTTTAACTACCTGCTTAGAGCCATGCAAGCCTTGATTTAGTGCAAGTTTTATCAAGCCCAATGGCTGATAAACAGTTTAATTTTGCATTCCTTAGAGAGAAGAACAGAAAGAAAAGTCCAAGCACACAGCACGCTTTAAATTGCTATAACAGCAACAGTAGCCATAACAGTTAAACTGGACTGCCATATACAATCCTAGGAGTAGGCTGCACAGAAAGGAAGCATCTCTACAGTACCAGTCCTGTCATATGCAAAATGCTCCAGGGAATACACGAGCCTGCTTAGGTGTCAGAGGGCAGAAAAAACTGCTACTTTATCCTGTGGTTATCACTGCAAAGTCTGGGATATCACTTACATAGTTTTACCGCTGACAGGCAATCATTGGTTTTGCAGCCTTACAATTAAGCAGAAATCTCTTCCTGGTGAAAACATAATTAGCCTTAAGAACATTCTCAGAAAGCTGATGAAACACACTGCTAGTTAAAGATGATTACACTGATGCTTGACTTGTGGCTACATTATGCCCAAAAGTTTCCTTCCCCATCTGGGAAGATCTCACAATGTGCCAACAGTCTGCAACAACTTTCTATTATTCCTCATTTATGGCATGGATGGAGTCATTTTGCCCAAGCAACCGAAACCAAAGGATGTTTTCTGCAACACCTAATCTACTTTGTTAGGTTTAAGAAATATATTCCTACCTGCTTCCCAGAGATACCTAATCAATAGTGAAAGTATCCTTCACTCTGCAAGACAAATGATTTTCTGAATTCCCGAAGTATGACATTGCCATGCCCTTCGCTTTGTCCCTAGATCTTACGTTAATACCCCCAAGGCAGCAGTATTAAAGGCGGCCTGCTGGTGCTGCAAGCTGATGCAGAGCTCTTGATCTCTCCATTCACTGTGGCTAATTTGAGCCACCGCAGTTCACTGTACAATGAGCTTAGTCAACAGCTTCACATATAGCAGGCAATTCCATTAATATTCTATGGTGACAATATTAAATACTTAGCTTGGGAGAGAAATATTTGGCCATGGCTGCTGCATAATTATTAACTCTGACTCTAAAGTCCTCTGGTGTTTCAGCTCTGTCTACTGGCCCTAATAATTACAGTCATTTGCTGACTGTGTATAACTTAATGGGGGTTGGTTGCTCTCCATTAGTGGAATATTTTTCACAGGCAACTTCTAAAGTTCAAGGTACTTAATTACATGTCATTACAGTGAAAGAGAGACAAGAAGTTGACAAACACTCCTTCTACAGAATTTCATTCCTTTTGTCCCTGCTGTGTCTTGAGAGTCTGGTAAAGAAGAGATGAAGATGAAAAAGAAACTTCTTCCAGCTTCTGTGAAGTTTATAGTGGAATCAGAAATGCTTCCCGTCCCATAGCTGCTGTGCTTTTTATTACAAAGGGCCATGATATGATTTCTTCTGCTAGGAAATTAACAGACTGAGAAAACAAGAATTTGGAGATGTTTTGTGCTTCTATGACTAAAATGGTTTCTGCAAACCTGTAAGAACTGCAGCATATGCGTCCAGAACCTGGGAACTATTAAATCTGCAGGAACAGCTGAAAAAGTCTAGAACGTAGCTGCATAAGTAGAAACATTCCTCAACAGCCTGTATTTTCATACTGTACACTGCAGCCAGCAACAAGAAAGTCCTATTGGTTCAAAAGTAGCTGCATTTTAGCATAATGCATGCGTGAATGAAAATACCAGCTTGTTGTCCTTGCTGACAGCCCAAATGATTCCTTAAGGAAAGGCTTTCAGTTGGGCAATTGCAAACACACATCTCCTCTGAAAACACAGCTGCTCTGAGTAACAGCAGAAAACAACTTCTGCAGTCAGCATGCAGCTAGAGGAAAGAGCTCTATCCTTGGACTGCAGGTCTTGTGGTGCAACGCAGACAGCACTCATCTATAAGGGCATATGGGAAGCTGGGCAGGCTGGTGAGACATTGGGCCAGGAGCTCCTCACTGACTCTCCATAAGACACTTCGTAAACACATGCAATGATATGTTAAGAAAAGCTACTGAACAAGGAAAGTCTAACATCAGTTCTACAGCTGTTTTTCTAATCACAATTTAAAATATTTACTTCCCAGTGATGCTGCACCAATGCTGCATGGAGCCAATGGCAAACTTCCCAATTCCTGCCAGCAGACCTCAGTGACCCTTCCAACGTACTTTGCCAGCTCAGTGCTTTACTATTGTCTCGTGCTGCAAGTGACAGCATGCTTGTGGTACAAATCTAATTTTAAAAGCATAGTCGCTATTCATTCATTGCTGCTTTGATTTATTTTATTAGTGAGCTTCTTTGTGTGGTGACAGAACTCATTACAACCCCCATAAAGACAATTACCAGTCCTTATCTATAAAACTGGCAGAAAGGAGAGAGGGAAGGAGTGTGACGTGCATCAGTAAAACACTGCAAACAAAAGCATTAGGAGGCTGGAGCTAAAGGTCAAGGGAATCGCATCCAAGGGTCTGTCAAGGAA
>JAOWBP010004313.1:13531100-13541875 GCA_028571105.1 Tragopan temminckii
GCAAGGGAAGCAAACCCAAAATAGCTGTGTGCTGAGAGCACACTTCCACTCAATTGGCAGCATTTGGTTGTTTTGGAACAAGGGTACAGTTCACAGGCATGACACATCAGAACTTGCACTGCTAAAAATACAGCACTGCTGAACAGCTGAAGCAGCGCTGTTCTGTGGGGAGCACCTCACAGTGACACGGACTGTCACTGCCGCCTTCTCTCTTGGCCAAGGGGCCAGCTTTTTTTGGGGGGTGTTGTTTTATAGAGGGGTGAGCTAGTGACTCACCTCTCCAGCTGACACGACAGTAAACATCAGAGCCTGGACTTGATGCACTTAATTTCCAACAGCCATTTACTAAAAGGTCGTAAGAACAAGAATCAGAGTTGGTCAGGCAGGCAGGGCTCTACAAAACGACCTGATCAGATCTCAGTAGGAGAAAGCAGGAAATCTCTCTTCCTCCTCAGGCACAATTTTACCAATCTACATTCTGAGTTTGGAATCCAGCAGCTGACAGCTCTGCTGGAATTAGCTGAAAACCTGGCTATGCTGAGGTTGATGGGAACACTGCAGCAGAGTTTTTGGAGGCCATAGACTCACTCTAATCATAAAATCATATACAGAAGAAGTAAAATAACAGCACAGGTGATATTGTTTCTGTCTTCCTGGCAGCCTGGAGAGCTATAACTCCATATTCATAGAATGACTCAAGAGCCTTTGACTTAGCTAGTGTGCTATGAAAGCATGAGATAATAACACCACCTATTCTCTGCATGGGAATGTTATGCTGATCCAATTCCCGTTCTGCCATTTCAGAAAACAATGTCACATAAGAGAGCTGAACCTCTCCTCAAAAACACACGATACAATACCACAGTTGGTGTGAGAACACAAATTATCTGGGTGTACAAGGTTTATGCTTCCCAAGACAGGAATAAAACAAAACAAAACCATACAAAAGAATGAGTCAAGCCTTGAAAAGAAAGCTGCTTCTGCAAGAAACAGCAAAAATAAAGATTACGGGGTGCACCAATGGAGAGAAGCTGGCTGGTTGTCTGAGCACACGCTGAAAGGTGGAAAGAAAAGGGCACCGTGGATGAGTCCAGGGGGTTCTCAGCATGACAAGGTAAGTGAGAGGATGAAAGCAAGGGCAAATAGTAACTCAGGAAAACATTAATTCTCTGTACTGCAAGCATCAGCTGCCACTGTAGCTGGGACTGACTGCTCTACAGAAGATTGAGGTGGCTAGAAAGGCGCTGGGATCTGTACATGTGCACACCTTCTCTTGCACAATACATAGCAGGGCAGTTCTTCCTCATCTATTCGAACATTATAGAGTAGTACAGCAGACAGCACTTTCCAATAGTCACATTTCACGGGGGGACAGGGATTGTGTGCCCTCATTCTCCTGCTGATGCAAGAGTACACTGATATTTGAGCCGAGCACACAGGATGAAATGAGACGAAAAACAGACAGTCTGATCTCTGTGCCAGCAGGACAGAGGAAGAGGAAAGAAGCCACTCTTTGCTGAAGCAGAGAGCCTTAGAATTAATGAATATGCTGTCTTTACAACAAACAAACAAACAAAAGAAAACAGAATGCCAGGTCTGCTTCAGTGTGGGCAAATGTGAGCTGCTCCTTAATTTCTAACCCAGAAATTCCTACTTGGATGGACTGAGACTGCAAGCTAGCATTTACGGTTGGAACCCCAATTAGAAAGTTTGTTTCCAATTCAAATTTTGCTTAATTTTTTTTTTTCATCCCCACAGTATGCTATGTTTCTTAGTGAAGTTTCTGCACACATTTAATCCAAGGAACAGGTGTTTTATTAATGGAATTTGATTCATTCCCCGGTTAAATGTTTTCTGAGGCGCAAAAAACTCATAGTTTCTATGTTGGCTTGCCTTCAGCCTGAATATTTCTTCTCTGAAGGAAGCACAGCCAGCTGATGACAGAAATACATACGATCTCAAAACAGAAAGGCAAGAAGCTCCTAAATAAACTTGTTTATTTGCAGTCTCTCAGCAACAGAGCCCTGGATTTTAAAATAAATGCAGAAAACCATACAGTCTATGTGTGACAAAAAAAAAAAAAAAAAAAAAAAGAATATAGAATATATTTGAGGAAAAAAGAAATCTGCTTCTGGTGAGGCTTGAGAAGGCCAGAACTGATGCAGCAGTTCAAAAACCAACAGCACAACACAGTACTGCACCCACAGCTCCCAGGCAGAGGAATGGGTTCTTTGTTAAAGCTGAGCTGTACATTTGGCACAAGTCTGAATTTGCATTAAATAATAAATAGTGCAAAAAGAGTTAGCCCATGTCTAAATCCAGAGTTAAATTATTTGATGATGTCCCTCAACTACAAAATCTCAGTTTGCTTCTAAAGGTAAAACCGCAGCTCTAAGCTCACCAGGAAATGTCATGACTTCATAAATTCTATGAACAAACCTTCTATTCTTGCAATTCCAGCAGAATTATTAAATCTATCAGCCACAGATGAATGTATCAATTTATCTTAATTTCTGAAAATATACTGAGCCTCTTTCAGCTAAAACTTCATTTTTCTGTTGCACAATGAAAGAAAAAAAGAGGGTCTTTGCAGAGATTAATTAAAGCAAATTTATCCCTCCATAAATTACCGTCTCTGGACTGAAATAAAACACAGCGTGTTTCAGAGAGGATAAGCAAACAGATGAATGAAGCAGTCTTATTTCCTGCAGATCAAGCAGCACGGCTGTCTGCTGTGGCACCAGAGACAAAGGGCTTGCCCTGCTGCTGTCATCACTCTTGGAAACTAGCATTTTCCAAAAGGGCCGAGGAAAAGAGGCTGAACACTGTCACTAACCCTCCTGCAGAGAATGACATCGTTACACTATTTCATTACATGCAACACAAAGAATAAATAGCTGCAACTGTAATGACACCCCCAAAGAGGGAGTCCCTCCTCCCTTTCTGCTGCTGTTACATAAGGCAAGGGACCTCCACCATGGTTTTACTGCTGAATTTTGTGAGCAAACGAAGGAAGAAAAAACTTTGCTGTATGGTAATACATGGTACATACGCATAGTAATATGGTTTGTTGAATATAATTTAATATGCCTTTGAATTGCACAGAGGCACTGAGATCTAAGAATCTCATTTTGTTAGAGATCACCCATGCCTGTTTGTCAGGGAGACAGATGAGGAACTTCAGCTGCTGAAACTAAACCGCACACTGTGCTATCATTGCTCCTGCCTTCTGGCCCCATACCAAGGTCAACTACCATAGTTCAGTGGCATTTATACACTTATAAGTTTATATATTCAATCGCTGAAAGAAAAACCACACAGTGGCCCAACAGAGTTTAATGTGGAAATCTTTACTTAATCCTCTACAGGCTATGGGAAGGATTCCCACCACCGAAGGGTAGAACAGCCACGTGCCTTTGGTGATCTGGGCCATCCCAGTGGGCTTCCTACATGTATTTCAGAGTGTCATACTCCAAGATAACATAGGTATCAGTGGTCTTTGTGGGTCACAGTGACTCACTGCCATTAGTGTGCACTTTTGGTCAGCTGGCTAACTTATTTCAGAGCCTTCAAACCAAGCAGTTTGGACAATCACTAATAGAACTGTCCTTAAGGCAGACAGATAATGATACGAAGCTGTTGCCAGCAGAAGTGTTATTATTGCAATTGCTGAGGATTTCTCCCAGAGTAATTAATAGGCTCCATTCCTTGCTGCCAGGAGTCAAGACGGATTGACTACAGACAGTAAGTTGCTCTCAACTCTGGGAACTCAACCTCAGGATGGAGGCACTCAACCAGACAGACAATGAGATGCTTGGATCTCTTTCACTCAAGGAGAGCATTTCATCTTCTTGCTAGAATGAGTGCAAAAAGCCTACCAGTAACAGATAGCTCCATGCAAGCTGACTTACCCTTGCTGGGAAGAGCATACGCATCTGAAGCTGTGACCACAGAGCAGGGGCACCCCAGCTAATGCTCCAGAACTGACCCTCACAAATGACTGGTGACATCATCACTGTCTCTTCTGCATACTATCTCACTCACTCCCAGCTCTTTCACCTTTAGTTGCACGCAAAAGCAAGGACAAGATAGAACATTCACATTCTGAGCCTCAGAACAGTTCTTACTTTTCAAAACAAAAGGAATTTCCAGAGAACATAGCTCACCTTAAAGGATATTTCATACTGCTCTCCTCCCCATATCTCCAGACCTGCATCATACCCTCCCAGCTCCCAGAACCACTTTCTATCGACTGCAAACAGTCCTCCAGCCATTACAGGAGACCTTAAGGAAAAACCAGACTCCATATTACAAACATATTCAAAGACACAGATCTCCAGCTAAACATTTAAAAAACAAAGCAAGATTTCACAAATATTCTTTCCATCACCCAGTGTTCATGGTGCATTTGCAGTCCTTTAGGAACAAGCAATTGTTTTTGCATTAGCTATTAATTTCCCAGTTGCAAGTGGAGGACTAGACTAGGCTCCTCTCAGAACCAGTAAATGCCTCTCCTCCAAACAGAAAGAATTCGCCATTAAGTGACAGGACAGAACCTCTCCCAGAGGGACCCACATGCTGCACTTGTGTTGTTCTCTGTCTCAGTAATACGATCAAATAATTGAGATTGGCCTCAAAAGGTGTTTGTGGGGTTTTTTTTTTGCTGCAGAAGTAAAAAGGACAGCAGAACTGTCTCAGTGTTGGCAAGCACAGCAACAGCAGAACATAACTTGATCACAGATTTACTTCTGCAATGCACTGCAATCATCAAAATTGCTGTAATTATTCTGCTAGGTTTTCTTCTCCCCCCACCTGGGAATGACATATAAGCTGCCACCAGTTTGTTGTTTTTGGCAGAGCACTAGGGATACTAAGTTATGTTTGAAAGATCTCAGTAATAAATGACCGCATTAAATGTTATACATTACAGTTTCAAATGAAATGTTAACTTCTGCTGGAATTAAGGTGGCAAAAAATAGCAATGAAAAGGAGAGTGTTCACAGCTAGTACACAATGCGTTTCTTTTAAATCAGCAAAGCAAACAGCTGCCAAAAAGCAAGTAGCTCACAATCAGCTTCTGGCTTCCAGTACACCGAGGTGTAAACCAACCCTGTAACAGGGTGCTGTGTTGTTTAGCCAGCTCTTAGCACACCGCATTTCAGTCACTTACTCAAATGGATCACTGGGATCGAGTTTCTGTAACTCAGGAGGAATAGGGATCCTCTTGTAATACATCTCCCAGTCAAATGCACCTCGCATTGCATCTCCGGCCTGAGTCTCATATCCAAAGTGGTCATGATCAATAACATCAATCATGGGACAAACGATAGTCTTGCGGTTTCGGGCAATGCGATCTGAAGATTGGAGAAACATGTTAGAAAACCTGCACCAGTTGGATTTTTGACCATGAAAGTATAGAAAAAAACATCAAAATATGCAGTTGTCCAGGTACAGCTTTTCTCCCTCTCTCCGTTTCATTCTCTTTTGAGCAGGTACTTCAATTTATATCAATTTATCTGGTGTTTCTGAGATAATCGAGATATCCAAGCTAAAATTATTCAGATAAAAACATTAGGCACTCATCCTATTGCAAACATCAATCCGAGGCAGAATAGAAAGACACAGCTGCACCACCACAGATACTTCAACCAGCAGGTTAAAAAAACAACAGTCCTGTAATTACTTAGTTAGTGGTCCTCATTTTAACGAGCGACCGCAATGTGAACCCTTCTGCACTGATTCCAACGGAGGGCAATAACCCTTGTTGTACCACCTCGTTTTAATTGCTGTGCCAGAATCTGGCAGGAAGTGATCCAGACTAATGGCATAAGTGCTCTCAGCAGGCTCCAGAAATGCAACGCACCTCCTCCCCTCCGCCTTTTCTTCCAATCAAATAATAGACGACAGGATTAATTCCTGCATAAACATCTGGAACTTCTTAAATACTTTATTACCAAGTAGGTCTCCTGTTGGAAGTTAACTTTCAGAGCAGAGGCGACAAACGGTGTTTCGGCTTCCAATGCACGTCGAACAGAAATCCTTACTATGCTTTAAAACTATAGCACACCACACATGTTCTCATTTAAATGGCATTTGAACTAATTCTGTCCTCCCTCCCTCGGGCTCAAAAAGCTGCAAATGCTTTACACTGTTGCGAAAGCAACATTATTATCATCCAATAGTCCTGCTGACAAGTCTGACTTCTTTGTTAAACCTCAGAGAGAGCTGTGACAGGTCACTTGCAAAAGGGTTGTAAAGAGTTTGGTACTCCGTAGGGCAAAGCTTCTTCTTTCATACAGCATCGTATCCGACAGCTAAAGTGAACTGGATACTGCGAGACTCCCACTTGACATAACGTGGGTAGAGCAGCAGATACAACTGGGAATCCTGCTGAATCTATAGGAGGGCACAGACCATAGAAAACACATCCCTCCAAAACAAGCACAAAATCCAGATGGCATCATCCCACTCAGCTGAGCGCTGCAAAAGCAAACAAAAAAGGGAGCTTGCCACTTAAACAGGGACCTCCTCAAGAAGCACCCGGCTAAAGGTGGTGCTGGCCAGAGGCACAGAAGGCACTGTCCTTGCAATTAGTCATCCTTGGAAAGAACTGACATTGTAGAAGAGATGCTTCCTCCTTAAAGATGAAGCACTGCCTTGGAAAGGACTAATCATTTCCACAAATACATACCAGCAGCCATTACTCAAAAGAAGTATTTTCCATAGGCTTACAGACTATGAAGTTGAATACAGTTTTACAGGAGAAAAAAAACAGAAGCTACTTAAAAACTGTACATAAAGATCTTTTCTGAAGCATAAAGCAATTACTTTTTGCAAGCTGCTGAGTGACCACGTAATAGTTTATTCTTCTAACAAGCTGTAAGTTATTTAATACTTCATTTAGTGAGGAAACAAAAGAAGAATATGATCTTTGCTCTTTAATTAATCAAAGCTTATTACAGTGCCACTGTACAGCCTAGCACAGAAAAAAATCTTGTGGTAAAGGTTGCAAGTTGCCAACACTTTCCTTTAGTCTTGCGGTTAAGTGTTGTTGGGTTTTCTCTCCCCTCCTTTAAAGACATTTCATGTTCTTTTTTGTTCACTTACTCTCAGCACAAGGAGACAGCAGCAGGTGGAAATAAAATACACTCAGCACCGATATATGCCACCACCTCTACAGCAGTTCAGCCATGTACAACACGACACCGCCAGGCATACCTAACAGAGGTGGCAGCCAGTTCACGTTGGCCTCGCAATGGGAATCCAAGAAGGTGATAACATCTCCTATTGCCACAGAGGCCCCCAGCATCCGAGTTCTTATCAGCCCTTCCCTCTTCTTGGTTCGGAGGATTCTTACATTTGGGAACTGGGCCATATAATCTTCCAGGCGTTTCTTCAGGTGTTCTGTATGAAAAATGAGAAAATAAAACACTCACAAATAAATTCTTTAAAATGCAGTTCCCTTCTTTACCAGAAAAGAATGCCTTTGGAAATAGGTTCTGAATGCTTAACAAATGCACTAATAGGAAAGAAGAAATAAGAAAACTTTGGTTGAAATCTGAGGTTTAAACATAACTTCATAATCAAGACTTCTGAAGATGCTCTCAAACTTTAGGAGTAATTAAAAAAAACAATAGAAGAGCCGGAAGAAGATGGAGGAGTGCAGGGTGAAAAAAGAAAGCAGCAGAGAAAGGGAAAAAGGAATAAGAAGCCAGCAGACCTCTAGGAGAACTCTATCAGAACAGACTGCAAGGAGTCATGGCCATTCTGCAGAAAAACATAATGAAGCCTAGAAGAGATGCAGAACAATTCACTTTTAGGAGTAAACTGCACTCAGTGCATTTAAATTGTGTTTGGTTTCTTCAGAGCACAAAACATGACCACCCACTTATGCTTAAATAAAAAACAGCAAAAGCCCAGCCAGGTACCCTACAAGGCAGGCACAGCCTCCCTGTGTATTTGGATGGCTACAGAAAATGCTTATCAGAGACATTTGCATTTAAATATGGGAATATTTATTTTGCTGAATAGAGACTGGGGCCGTGTTTGAAATTGTGCATACGCTTGCGGTCACCATGAATAACAAGAATTCAAACAGGAAAACTGCAGAGAAAGATGACTGAGTGATCAAAACAATGGGCAGCTTGTTTGAAATAGAAAGCTTGGTCTACATAAAGACTGAGGGCACACAGCTGTCTTTACATCAAAGAGCAAAACACCAAAGAAAATCCTAAAAATAGGCTCAGAGCTGATGCTGGCCTGGTTGCTTATGGGTGGATCTTAGCAGCCGAAGTTCTGACTTACTTGACAGCAAAGCCCATTCCCTGTGTGCCAGGAGCCGCTCATTAACACGCTGTACTACCTGCTGCCATCCAGTGCTGATCAAGGAGACGAGCCTCTTTCAGCAAAAGCCAGTCCGTTCTATCCAAGCAATTAACTAACCTTAAATCTCATACACTAAATGGAAGCCGTCGTTCACATCCAAATAACCACGCGGGTTTATTTGCCTTGACCACAGGGAACACAGCAGCATATTTTTGACTCCCAGCTGTGCTGAGGTGCAGCACGTTGTCCATGTGATGTGCGCAGAGTTGCTCCTCTGCTTCCAAGCAGGCACGGAAAGGCAGGGGCTGACAAGGGAGATGGGGTGAAAGCACTCTTCATCAGGGTGCCAGGGAAGCCCACTTCTGGAATAGCTCCTCAGAAAGAGCAAAAGGGTAAATAAACGTCACCAAGTCTCGAGCTCTCCTGCATGGTGCTGATGCAGTAATTATGCTTTAGGGTTTTATCTACTGGGGGAAGAAAATAGGCAAAATCCCTATGCCTACCATATGTTCTGCACATTCCCTTTGAAGTAATCATCACCTGCCTTCAGTGAAAGATAACCCAAATCGACTTCTTTGCTTTGGAGCTTTCCTCACAAGCTCTTTACCTTTTTCAAAGCTTTATTTAAAATTCTCCAGGATTTTTTGCTCACAAATGCATTTTAGTGTTTTGCCTGACAAATCTAATTGTCCCACGAAATCTGCATAGGTTTGCCTGCTCAGTAAAGCCTGCCGTACATTTTGCTGGCTGGCATACCTTTCCTTCATCCTTTTCAAGTCTTTTCTGAATACGACTTTGAAAGCAACCAGAAATTTTGTCCACTCAATTACAGGTTTGTCAAATAAGAGGTTTCTGTAGAGACGAGATCCATTATTACTGCAGCTGTCCTCCTCACGAGGTAGTGGGTAGACTTGAAAGGCAGAAAGAAAAAAAAGGGGGAGAAAAAGAAGAAGAAAAGGCCACCACCACTGTTCTCTAACATCACAGAACATCCTTTGCCATTGTTAGCTTATCACAAAAGAGAAAAATAGCCGTGACTTCACGGATAACCCAGCAAAGCTGGAGCTGTGAGGTATGACTTAGTAAATCCACCCAAGACAAGTTCAGTAAAAGAGTGGCTGCTGGTGTTCATTGTAATAAAAGAAGGCAATGGTCACACAGAGGATTTGAGCTGGTTCCCCTCCCAGTAACCACAGACACAGCAACATTTGCAAGATCAGATCCCACAGTACTTTTCTAAACCAGACCTACAATGCACAGGAAAGTCTTAAAAAAAAATCCACAGCTCCAAAACAGTGGAAAATATTCATCTGCTTATTAACATATCTACTTCCCCTTAGTGAAGTGTGACAGACTTTCAAGGAATTTCACAAACAACAACAACAAAAAAAACCCACAACAAAACATACTTTTCAAAGGCAATGTTTCCTCATTTCTTTCCCCCCCACTCTACTCTTCTCCCAGCGTGGCCTTTGTGAGCCCTGATGGAAGATGTTTGTTTCATCCTTTTACAAATACTATCACAATTAAGTCAATTTTTGCTTTTAAAAGAAAATCTCACAAAACAAACAAGTGGCATTAACTACTACAAAATTTTATGAGCCTTTAAAAAATGTATTATGGCATCTTGTCACACTGAGTAATTTTTATTACGAGAGCAATTTTCTTTAATGAAAGTTGTTAGGTGAGCTGGATGGAATCCAATGGCTGTGCCTATTCTGGGCAAAGTGATACAGCCCAAACATATAAATGAAAGTAAGTTTATCTGTAGATTAAAAACTAGGCTGATAGCTTAATAACACACTTTGCAATAAACTTGATATACAGCGTATACATTAACAGTACCAGGCAAGAACTACTTCAACTACCATCAGCCAAGAAATATTGTTGCCTTTATTTTGAACTGTAAATATAACTCTGTGCTAAGAGAAGCTTCAACAGTAAGAAGGGGGACAAGGACAGAGGAGCCCAAGGATTCTTTCTGATAGCTTAGAGGGGTAAATACATAACAAACAGGGCAAGTGAAGACATGCATCTGCAGCACAGGACCAGCTGAAATGGCACTGAAGTCCCAGGCTCCACAGGATTAAATTGTTTAAATAAAGCAAAAGTTGATACATGTCTTGATATGTCCTCTCACTGCAAACCATGCAGCCTGTCTCTGTGCAGCATGCCTGGATCCTCTCCACTGCTTTTGCTTCTCAGTGGCTCAGTCACATTCTCATAGATGCTTGTACAAAACCACCAATAGGTTTGTAGTTTATTTTGACTTGTTCTGTCTTGGACCACAGTTATATTCCCACAAACATCACTGAAATGATTCAACAGTCCTCAAGTTTGTGCCTTTTAACATCATTTTGCCCTCAAGTTGAACAACTATTTCTCTGTAGAGCGGCAGGCTACTGTACTGCCACAGCTAACAGAGGAAGTCTCACCTCTTTTCCGTCCTT
>JAOWBP010004313.1:13541975-13558218 GCA_028571105.1 Tragopan temminckii
GTCCTCTCACTGCAAACCATGCAGCCTGTCTCTGTGCAGCACGCCTGGATCCTCTCCACTGCTTTTGCTTCTCAGTGGCTCAGTCACATTCTCATAGATGCTTGTACAAAACCACCAACAGATTTGTAGTTTATTTTGACTTGTTCAGTCTTGGACCCACAAACATCACTGAAATGATTCAACAGTCCTCAAGTTTGTGCCTTTTAACATCATTTTACCCTCAAGTTGAACAACTATTTCTCTGTAGAGCAGCAGGCTACTGTACTGCCACAGCTAACAGAGGAAGTCTCACCTCTTTTCCGTCCTTTCTGCTCTCTCAAATCACACTCCAGGACCCAAAGCACCTGCTTAGAAGCAATTGCATATGGGGTGCTTACCTTCCCTACAGACAGCCACAAGCCCCACTGCTGTATGCAGCTCTGCCCGTGTCCCTCGCTGGGCAGACTGGATGCACACGGCACAGGAGGGGAGAATAACTGGAGGATCTGCAGAGCTTCCTTTTAGCCAAACAGGGCTGGTTCTTCTTTCCTGGAGGTTATTCTGGATAGTTTCCAAACACCAGAAGTGTAATGTTTGCCTGGCGTTTGTTTACTGGTTATCCCATCCCTACCCCCCTACAGGCAGACGTGCTCGTTTAAGATTACAAATGAGCCCATTCATCTTTTCTTAGATACTTGGGCCTAACGTGCTGTTTAACAATTTAAGAATGAATTATACTTCCTCCCAAATCTATCACACTGTGCAAGCCAGGCCTCCCCAGAATAGAAAGCTCTACATCATTGAAATTAACTTTTCTCCCTGTTTTGGTACAGATGAGTAATCCTTTTAAGTAGCAAAATGTGCTGTTATCCAAACAGGCAGCACTTACACTGGTTTTAATTTTCCTTCAATGTTTTCAACCTCTGATCAGTGAAGTTTGGGAGGATAATAAACATTTAATAAATTACACTGTGAAAATCAGTCCCAATAATAGCAACTGATTAAGCTGATCACAGCCTTCTGAGCAGAATCTTCTTACAAGCAAAGAAGAAAAGGCCTGGGAAGAGAGAAAATTAATATCTGTTGCTTGCTTGATTACAGTTCTGTGCTGGGGTGCCTCAAATGCCTGATAGCTGTGCAGAGCTGTGCAGCTCCACAGCCCCTCCTGCATCAGTGCTGGGGCTCAGCACTGAGGGAAACAGTTCTGTGCACAAAAAACAAGAGCTAAAGCTGTAACACCTCACTTGCTAATACGTCTTTCCCAGGAGAAACAGTCAGCCACTCTCATTAGTTTACTCTTCTCCTTTCCAATTTAATTAAATATGAATCAAAATTAAAGAACTCAGGTGTTTTTTTCCTCCTCTGTTGACTATACTTGATGTAAAGAGGTGATTTTGTGACTCTAATTTCCTTGTTGTTTGCTTTTGACATCAGAGAATATTTTGCTGACATACACACTAGATAGCTATATTTTTGGGCTACGTAGCTTTTGTAGCTGCTGAAACAGGAGCAAACTCTTTGCAGCACACTTAATATTCAGCTCAAGATAAACGTAGCCATGGTGACGAGCAGGAAGGGCAATACTGTCCCAAATGCTGCCTTTAAAGTGGGGAATCTGTGCCCTCAATCTTAATCAAAACCACTTCTTTGGCCTTATCTAGTTGCTTACCCAAGGGAACGTCCACATCCCTGCTCAGTGCTAATGTACTTTTACTAAATTGATAAACACTGCATGGACAGAGGAAAACGCTGAAAATCGCTAAGACAGGCCGTCACACCACTGCCATCACCAGTCCCAGCAGAGGCTCGTGCATGCACCTCATACTGGTTTACAGTCCTACAAACAAGAGATGCACAGGAAATGAGTGAAAGCAAGCTGCTGTGCTAGAGCTGCTTCTGCACCTGGGCAGCACGTCAGTGTACTTTCACTGTGGATAGTGATGTACAGAGTAAGGTATCATAACTAGGGCCTAACACCTATGGCCAATACCAAAATAACACACCCAACTTGCCGTCAGATGGAGAGATGCATGCAGGCTGGTGAAGCGTTAAGGCATTGCACGCTGAAATATTTTGGAACAAATCAAAACTGTGAGATTAAAGTCTTAGAAGTTACTGAATTTTGCCAGGGAAAAACAACACCACCACAAACCCAAAAGAGACAACAAATCAGCTGGTCCTCAGAGATTCAGCTCTGCCTTTATCAGCAACATTCATCTAAAAAAGTTCTTGGCCTGAAAGTATTTGGTGTGTGCAAAACAACAAAAAAAGGAAAGATTCCAGAAAGTGCAAGAATTCACAGAAAAATCTACTCTGCACTTCTGTCCGTTAGAGATGATGCAATTAGGTCCGAGATGCAACCCACTTGAAAGTTGTCTTGATTTTGTAGGAATGCATTCCTTTGGAGTCCAAAGGCTTTGCTCTCAGGTGTCTCTGTGAGGAAGGGTAACAATGAAGGCTAAAACAAACAGCACAGACCTACAAATGTTGTAGTTCAGAGCTGCAGCCAAACAGAATATTGAAAAACATAATCCTTCATTCCTACAATAACACTCATTAATAACAAACAATGACAAAGCGAAATGTTTGCGCTGCAGTCTGTAAGCCAGAGAACAACATGAAATATCTGGCAAACAAAAGAAGTTAGCAATATGGCTGTGGGAAAAGCACACAAATATTTGACTTGCAGTAACAAACCCCCAGCATGTCAGAAGTACATTCTACAAACTCAACACTTCACTCTTTTCTTCCAGATCCCTTTTCCATCAGTTCCCAATGCTCTTGTTTACTTTATTGGCACAAAATGCAACTATTACAGTAAGTTGTTGACATCTGCCAGGAAAGTCAGTGTATCTATTAAATCCTGAAGCACAAATCCAGGGCTTCTCACAGCTGTGCTGATACCACAGCTAAAACATCTCATGGAAAACAACCTCACACATTCATTTTGGATGATATATGGGAGAGGGGAGCACTGTTAGCTGGAGGAATGCTGCTTGGCACTGCCCAACGTGGTGAACTACCACACTGCACATGCTTAGCTCACTGTTAACAAGGCCCTCCTGACGCTTACAAATAGATGCAAACAGGACTGAAGAACGCATGCACTGTTTCTTCTTTGAAAACACATCACTGCAACTGCAGCTATGTAGAAGAAGAAGATGTTTCAGATTATCCGCTTTTATTTCTAAATCACAAATGCGTTATTTTCCAATTTTCTCAAAGCGCAGAAGTTTCCCCTTTTACCAAAGTCCCTGTATCAGAACAGCTGCTTTGTCGACACCACCCAAAATGCACACTTCAATAGCAGAAACCATGATGACCAATAGCAGACATCACATACGAGCGCTGGCAGAGGGTGTTCGAATCACATTTCTAATCAACCCCTGTAGAGAAGCAGCTGTAAAGCATTAAAATGCTGATTTGCACTGCTGCTGACATATCTAGGTATTTTTGACTCCTAGCAGACGAGGACACAAACTTCAAGACATACTTCAAGGTGAGGAGAAGAAAGTTAAATCTGTTTTCCTGCAAACTTCCACTAACAGCAAACTACACACACAGGGTTTTGTAACGCTGAGCAGTGCAGTCAGATTTATTTAATGAGCTGTAATGGAAAGCCTGCTCCTCAATTATTTTTTCTAAACTTCAGTTTACCAGACATCCTTCACTTCACAATAATTAGCTCACAAAGAGGTCACAGTCAACTGGACCCTTTCAATCTACCTCATCTTCTTTCCAGAAGGATCCTTCAGCAGCAGCAACTGATCTCAAAGCAATAAATACAAGAAGACGAAAAGTAAACTAGTTAGTTAATTTCGGCTGCCACTTAAAAAGCTCAAGGAAACAACTACAAGGGGCTCTCAAGTTCTTTACAACTCTAGAGAATACGCTTTCAATACTCTCCAGCCATTGCTTAATGAACACCACAGTTTTTTTATAGCCCTTTATGAAGTTACACACAAGAACAGAAATGGTGCTTAACAATATTAAAAATGATTATTCAAATACGAAAAAATTAGAAAACTGAATCCCATCCACATCTCACTATGAATCCAAAGAAAGCTGTTACTCAGCACATCTGCTGTATCCCACAGCCACAATGCATGGCCAGAAGTAGAGGATCAAAATTACTCTTTTTTTTTTCATTAACAAAAATCGGCCATCTGCACCAGGCTTTATACCACTCCCCTTGGTGCTCACTATCACATAGAATACTGTGTAGTCCACAGACTCATTGCAATGGTACAACGGCTCTGCACTGGTAGCTCTAATTCACACAGCAGTTTTGGATACACACATCACATGCAGACTGTGGGTCACAGACACTCAGGAGCCCGAATCCTCTTTCGCTTTTAATATTTGTGCCACTATCTCAATGAGTGCTATTCACAAACTCAAGTCACATCCTACCTGGAAAAATCACACAGGTATTAGTGACAGCCTTAGAACTTGGCCACGGTCGGAGGGCTGCTTACACCGTGATGCTCTGCACTGATGTTAAACCACAGGACAAGTGACCACGCTCACACAACAAACATCAGCAAGAAGCCGAGCAGATTTGTGATAAACCTTTTATTCCAATGAAAGAATGAAGTTTATTTTTCCTCAGACTTCCAAGTCTCTACACTTATAAGGACCAACCTGCCACCACACACCCTAAGGGGAGATTCTCACTGACAGCCATTTTCAAAGCCGTTATAAAAATCTAAGCAAATCTGAGATGATCTGCAATGAATACTAAGGGCAAGAACTTAATTTACAAAAATAATCTTTTTATAAGTTGTTTGAGACTATAGGTAATCACAATTTCTACTTAACTTCAAAGAAACATTTAAGAAAAGGTTGTGGAAAATCAGTTGCCTAAGAAAAGTTTGTTGTTCCCTGCCTCCCCCTCAATACTTGAAGGTTAAAAGCTTTGAAAGAATCATATTCAAAATTCAGTAAGAAAAACTGTCACCACTTTGTCCTAAGCACAGTCACTATTTCAGAGATGTACTCACCAGATGCACTTTCGTGCATTTAAGAGGAAAAAAAATGACTTTTACAATGCATGTGCCTAAAGATGAAAAGATAATCTCTTTAGCTGCATAAATCCTTTCCTGTTCCATTTAAAGATCAAGAAGAATTCAGGTTTTAAACCCTTTCTTTTATTTCAGATGCTAAGAGCATGATTTCTTTCAATTAAAGCCTGGCAGATATGGTTAATGGAACAGAGTGGTATTTGCTACATAGCTGATGCTGCACCAAATGACACGTTAATCACCCCTTGCCTGTTCCTTTCAATACGCTGTGCTTAGTGACTTATGCCCTTCAGACCAGCATGTGGCTCAGCCAAGTAGCCTTACCCACATTTGTTTTTCCATTCGGATTATCCCATATGGCTTCCCCCAGAATTACTCGCGCTGCAATATGAGGAGAGATTTAAAAAGTCACAGGGATTTATCTGTAAAAGGGAAAAAGGAGATTTGGCTGTGCCTGCCTCTGGCACTCGGGGAACAGATAAGCTCCCAAACTCCCAATGGTAAACTTTCAAGCAAGCTAAAGAAAAGTATGGGATAGCAAAACAGGGAGATGACCAACCCAACAGGTGGGAAGGACAGAATGGAAAAAGGTTTTGCTAGAGGTAAAAATAGATGGCACTGCCAACAGAAAACACTCCTTGGACTCCATTACTGGAAGCCCTACAAGTTTTGTGCTGCTTTCCAGAGCCAAGCAGTGCCCACAGGCTGCATTCCAGACTCACAGCACCTAGAGGTGTCTTCCCAATGTAAAACTGCAGTTCTAATACTTTTTGCATAAAGTCCTGCTGAAATAAAACCTACAACTAAGCAAAAAGCAAGTAAGATGGGGAAAGAAAAATAAAAAATGGATGAACAAAGACATCCAGGACATCTAACCAGTTTTCAAAAAATAAAGCCGAAGGAAACAGGGCAGTGGTGGAAGAAAGGCAAAGCTGTAACCTGGAACCTCCCTAATGACCTCCCAGGGGAAAATAACACCCCATGCATCCTGCTTATAAAGAAAATGTTCTCAAAATGAAATACGCCTACATGCGCACACTACCTCCTAAAATACAGTGTTGTTGCTTGTTTTTTTTAAACCTAAAGTCAGAAGGTTGATTTTGAAAACATCATTGTCATTCTGCATTACACACATTAAATTCAGCTGAAATTGTTACTGCCTTTCAGCCCCAGGAGCAGATTTTGACTGGTTACTGCAAGGAGGATGTTAAGCCTTTCTGCATTGCCACAGTACACACGTATAGTGCTGTGAGGCAGACAGCCCAGAGCTGAGTTAACACTTCCAGAGCAATCCTGATGTTTGGAGACTGCAGTATTTTCAGTGCTGCCACATCCAACATCACTGCTGTATCAACACAGTGCTCTGCATATAATATGTGCCTTGGAGATGACTGATGTGCGGTTCTCATCCTTCAACAAGGGACAACACTTGTTCTAAAACACTGTCATTTATACAAAAGCAGTCTTAAAAATGAGTAAGAACGAGCTGTCAGGCAATATGCAAATAACCGAATAGTAGAATGTGATGCATATGAAATTTAAGCACTTAGTCACAATTGCTGATTTATGTCAAGCTAGACCGTAAGATAAGATATATCCAAAGCACTTCTGAACCACCTGTGTGGTGTGCAGATTGTCTTCTGCACATAGCTAACCCCAAGCACATGGCAAGATGCTTCTTGCAAATGACATTCAGCAGTTGTCACCACCTCCCGGCACACAGGGAGTTTATGATGACTCGAATAATTTAAAATTTTCAATTGCTACAAAGGGTGAAAAAGTACAAACATGACTATTTTATGTTAAAGGGAAGTCAGTTTGTACCAAATAATCATACTAATGCAGACAATGTCATCAATTCTCAGAGATGCTAGGCTCCCCTCTTATGCCTTTTGATGACTCAAGAAGGCAGCTGGGGCACATGGGCATATAATGTGTTTGAGCAGCCCATTCTGTTAGGTCTACTCTCCCAATACATTCGGGTTCCCTCATCTTGGAGATTTTCTTACCTATAAAAAAGGCATATTGGTTTCAGTGTTGCCTTTCAAAATGTCCTAGTGGACAAATAAATGAAATACAATCAGTTCATTCATCGTCACTGAACATCTTCATCCAGGACCTCAATAAAAGGACTGCACGAAGTCTGAGAGGTTTTGCAGATGATACAAACTAGGGAGGTATGGTCAATGCACAACTCAAAGGAATTTTGACAGGCTAGAGAAACTGCAAACAGCAAGCCCACAAAGTTCAACGAACTGAAATGCCAATTCCCACACATGGGGAGGAGTAACCTCATGTGCTGACCAGGGACTGCAAAGCAGCTTCATAGAAAAAGACCTGGGAGTCCTTGGGCACAAACTGGAAGACAGTAAATACAGATACTGCTTAAACAAGATTTCAAACCTGATGGTTGCGTTTTTTTTATTTTTATTTTTTTCCCCCACAAAGTCACTGTAAGATTGACTGAACAGTAGAAGAGGTTCCCCAGAAAGATTATGGAGTCTCTGTCCCTGGAGATTTTCAAAACGTAAGAGCTGCAGGTGAGCACCAGGGAGGCAGGTGAGATGATCTCCAGATGTTGTTTCTAACCTCAACTACTTTGTGACTCTGTAAGTGTCCCAGTCTAGCCTCCATCTCAAAGCTATCGCTTCTCCAAAACAGTCACGAGAGAGGATGGTTTCACTTCAGCCTTTCACCCAGTGGTAGTGTAATACCTGATGTTCTTCTGCGGCAGAGAGCTACTAAATATGTGCAAAGCAGGGAACATTTAGACAAGCGTCCTGCAAAGAGAAAACTCGTCATCCTCTGCCCTTTGTTCTTTTTGCTGAAGGCTGTTCATTCATGTAGTGAGAGACGAGGGCAGCTCTACATTTGCAAGCTGCAAGGATTAGATGGGAGATCAACAACCCATTTTGCACAAGGCAGACACTTGAGATGAACAGCTTGATTTCTCACAACCATAGATTCAGATTGTTCACCTAGGAACTGAAGCAGCCCCTGAAGCATCACAAACTGCCTGCCTGGTATTCATTGCCCACTGGCAATAATAAAAGGCTAGAGTCGACACAAACTGACCTGCATTTCAACTTCTCTTCCCCTCCTCCCATTGCTATGATATAATGGAACTCACATACCACTCAACAGCATTATAATTAAATAATCAAAATCAAACAAGTTTCACATCTGACAGTCCCCAGGAGAATGCCGATATACATACAAAAAGCATTTTAGTTTACTTAGGGCAATTCTGGTAACAACAAGCTCAGAGGGATATAATTAGTACCCTGCACGCCAGCATATGAAAAGCCTTCATTTAACTGAGCTCAATACTAAAGAATAGTTTTAGAAATGAAACGTGAAGCCACAAATCCACACAGGACTGCCACAGCTAACCATTTTTATGATCAAGAATTCTAGTCATAATTTATATGGATTGCATTTCTGATTTCTACTTATCCAGAAGGGTGCATCCAGAACCAGCTGAGGTCAGTCCGTGGGTCTTTAGCAGTTCTCAGCAGGATGCAGAAAGAGGCAGACAATGTCAGGGAGGCTCATTCTTCCTCTCCAAAAATAGCTACTGAATTGGTGCCTCCCTCTGTTCAATATAAACCATACTCTTTTCCACATTTAAACCTTCCCATTGCTTTGAAATGCTTATGGTCAGGAGAATGAACTCCTCATTATATCTCCACAAAGTTTGTGTGGAAGAGAAGTACAAGCTATTATAGCAGTCTTGTTGGGAATGCTAAATTCATATCAGAGACTAATAGGAGAAAGTAGAAATATACCCAGAACATTTACTCTGTTGTGACCAATGGCACATGCTAGAAAGCAGCTTCTTTTTGAACCAACCCAGCCCAGATTATAAAGACAAGGGTCTGTCTAACCTAACAAGAGTCAGGTGTTAAAGGACTGCTGGAGGCAGCACCATGGTTTGCTGCTCAAGGCAGGCTGGGTGCTACTGCAGCACTGCATCAGAATCATAGAACCATAGCATCGTTAAGGTTGGAAAAGATCACTAAGACCATCATCAATCATCATTAGACTGATCCCACAGACAGCCAGACCTTCCCAGAGCAATGTGGCTGACACGGGATTCAGCTCTAAGTTTGAAATAAGACTAGATTTTGATCACTTCACTGTGTAATAGACATCCAAAAATAATGCCATACAGTAAGTTGCTCCAGCACATTCAGCTTTCTCAAATAGAAAGCAAAGGAAATATTTCAAAAACACAATTGTTTAAGCTTCTGTTGCTTGCTGTTAAGATTTGCTGTCATCAGGACCGTCTTTTGGCTGAAAAATGTTTATTGTTAAAAGTCGCAGAGTTGTGTCTCAAGCAAATCAAGAAATAAATGGCTGTTGACACTTCCAGAAGATGATTCATCTGCCCAAGAACTCCAGTAATGAAAGCTGCACAGCTGCCTCTCAGGTATGCTGCAGAACACAGCATCCACCAACTAACCCAGAAATCCATCTTCGCTCTCCTGTCACTTTGTTAGCTGACTTCTCAACTCTCTTCATAACCAAACCAAAAATTTCTTGCTTGAAAACTGATAAAAAACTTACAAAAGCAACATCAGTCAAAATCATGTGCTTAGCAGCCAGGTTTCCATATCTATTCTTTAACTATTATTAGTTAAGTCCTCTTTACTCTTCTGGTGAAATAGTCTCCATGTATGAGAGCTGATCAGATCCACAGATGAAAGATGCTGACGGACTGGTACTATACAGCAAAACTGGAGAGCAACATCATCAGCAGGGCCCCAAGGGCAGCAGGGCAAAATCCAGTGCAAAATCCAGTGTGTTTAACCCAACACAGGTGAGCACACGAGAAATGCTAGTGAGAAGAATATGGTTTCCTAGCTGGAGATAGCCAGGTTTTTGCGGGTTAGTCTTTTAAAGAGTTATTAAGGTGCTAGGTCTTTTTAGACAGCCCTCAAGTGAAAGGCCACCAGGAGGTACAGCACAGAGCATCAGATATTTCATCTTGGGGTAATCTCTCGATAAAAAAATGATTAAGGTTTTTTTTCTTTTCATTTTTTGCTATTCACTGGAGTTCATTATGACTGTTTACTGATCTCTTTGGGGAAGAAGCTGACATTTACTGTTCTTACTATTGCCTCTCTGATCTCCATCAGACTCCTAGCTATCACTGTGCTCAACAACGGTTCTATAATTTCTGAAGAAAGACTGTTACAAATCTGTGGGAAAAGCAATTGAAAGAGAAGCACAGCATTTCACTCTGCAGACAATGCAGCAGACCAACCATTTGAGATTTTCAAAGAAAACTGAGAAATCTCTCCTCACTATTAACTGCTCTGCTCCAATTCTGTGGCAGAGCAGTGATGGTATCATCTGCTCAGAGATGTGGTCTTTATTGTCTGCCCAATTTAATCAGGGGATGAATAACCAGAATGGTGGTCTAACAGTCCAAGAATGTGGCCTTCCTCAAATACACAGTACGTGAAGTAAAAGATTTCCTGGAGAAGTTCAGTTTGAGGTGTTAAATTATCTATTCTCAGGCCCTGGGTTAAAGAAAGGTGATTATTTTTTTTAAAACATCATGGATAAATTAAAAACAAATTTAGGTAATGCATTTAGGACTTAGCACTCTCATTTCTTGAAGACTGAGAAACTATTTAAACTCCAGGAGGAATGTGGGAAAGCAACACCGGTGCAGTTAGGGGAGAACACTGCCTGCTGGAAAAGGAGAAGCAGCCAGCAGGAAATGCCACAGTGCAGATACAGACTGACAGCAGGAAAGGAAAAATGTTTCATCCTAACCAGTAATTGTCCCAACATGGCTAGATCAACTGAGCTAGCAGGAAAACATTGGTTTCAGAAAGGTTTTTATTAGCATGCTGTCTGTGTCTCGTTCTCTTCCCTTTACAATTCACCTCACTGTCCAACACCAGCAGTCTTTTGTACCCATCTGTAAATAGCTGCTGCACAAATTAATCTCAGCCATTTCTTTGTATGAAAGATGGATGACTGACGGAGAGGAGCTAGCAGAGGCAGGTGGAACAGAACAAAGGCAAGCCGGACAAACAGCACGTGTGCAGTCTGGTGGGGAGCAGAAACGAGAGAGCCAGAGAAGTGCTCTGTCAGCTGGTCAGATGGGCACTTCTGGAGAACAAGGAAAACAGATGCACAGGAAAACAGATTTCATTACTTCCACTTGTCCCCTAAGAAACGTGTTTGTACAACTCTGCTGTGGTTACAGCATGAGCTTTACTAATTTGCTTCTAGACCAAGTAGCAATAAAGAGACCTTGTTGGGAGGGTATTTTTCCCCCAGCTTAGTTTGAAAATCCTCTGAAGAAATACTTAATTCATATAACTGATTGATTTGTTCAAATCAGCATGCCTTGCTTGCAAACTAATTAGAGATATACTTTAGAACAAATACTGTAGCTATCGGGTAGTGCTTATTTCAAAGTCAATATAGGTCAGAACACAAAATACTCACTAGCTTGTTTCCAAGCTCATTTTAGGAATTTCCTACGTGTCCGAATTTTGAAGCTGTATCCTTTAGCGTCCCTATAGCGAGTCCTTTTTGATTAGTTGCATAATCCCAGGAGCAGGACTCAAGCTCTGCAGTCTGTAAAGAATCTAAACAGTCATAGTAATTTTAATGGAGAAAACAGAATTGGTGGATCTGATCGCAACCCTTTAAAAATCACTGTACCCTCTTTACCACAGGAGGACCAGCTGCTTCACAGGGCTTCCAAATTCCATGTGTTCTCAACACAGTAATGTCTACAGGACAGAGACATTCACTCCTCCTGTTTGATTGCTTTTTCCCCCCACCTTAGCAAGAGTGCACACTGCATGTGTTTTGCTTTAATATATAAATTAATTTAAATCACACAGGACATAAATGGTTCAGAGAAAAAAGATATCTTGCCTTCCTGCTGCAGATTAAGTACATTCAGCAACTACATGCATACAACGCTATGACAATTAACATTGGTTCCTCCATTTGTGGTAATTTCTCATGCCAGAGATTATATGTATTCACACTGAATCCAATCCAAAACAAATGTTCTTTTCTTGACAGTAGTCTCCCTGTTTCGCACTGCATGTCAGCAAGTGAAAGCAGTCAAGGCTTTGGATGCTGCAGATTTACTTTCCAGGGGCACAATACTCGGGGAAAAAAAGCCAGGAATCTTAGATAGTCCAAGATAGAGATTGCTTATCAAGGCTTCTCTCGTTTTCTGAGTCTAGAAGAAAATGCAAGACCTGAGGAGTGAGCTGTTTCCCTTCACCCCTTGTTTCTGATTCGCTTGTTTAATTGTCTGGTTCCTTCATATTGTCCAAAATGCAGGACAGCCCACGCCAAGAGTTAAAATAGTACAAACTGAACTTGAGACATGATTTTTTTGCTGAACTTTTGGACTTTCAGGTATATCAGAGCAAGATTTACCTGCGCTCCACTGTTACAAGGAAGAAATCACTCAGTTACCTTAAGTACACAAAGATTTGCAAGTTCATTGATCCCTTTGGCAGATAAGCATAGGTAGATAATAATAGATGGAGATGTTACATGCAAATTCTCATACCTCTGTCACTGAAGTCATCCACCAGCACTATCTCTGCTATCAGCTCAGGAGGGGAGCGGTTCAGAACGCTGTGCACTGTCCGGAGCAGGGAGGACCATCCTTCATTGTGGAATGGGATTATCACGCTGGTGTTTGGCAGCTTCTCCAGGTACAGCTTATTCTTGCAGCTGGATACAGAATAAGGTCAGAAGGCAGTGCCAAAAAAATACCACTTCCATATTAATCACCATCAAGCAACTCAGTTCATCCCCTATTCCCCAGAATGATGCGAAGTGCCTGTAAAAGGACTTCTTCAAGACAGAGTTGACCTGTTCCAATTTGCCTTGCCAAAAAAAACCCATTCCTTATGAAATAGTGACTTTTAATGGCCAGTAAGCGATATTTAGCAATGCAGAAAGTCAAAGGGATCTGTTAGGTATTGAAACTGCTTTTAAAGGAAATTCCCATTATAGCTTAAGGTACAGCATTCTGCAGTTCTTCTTTTTCCAGTTCTCACACCTCAAAGATCATTAGGAAGAGGATTTTCTGAAGTTCTTCCAGAAGTTGAATGCGTCTGTTTTAAGCTTTCTTAATACATAGGTTTAGCATACTTAATCCCAGATTTCAGGGAAGTAAATAATTCTAATCACACATATAGCCATCATCCAAAAATTTCAAATGAAATGTAAAGAAAGTAAGGATCTTGTCTAACAGCACCTTCCCTAAAAAGCTGTAGAAATAGAAAACATTATGAACAATAGATGGAAGAGACAGGATAATCACATGAAAAGAACTGCTCGATAAATAAACCCATTTCCCTCAGTAATAGATCAATCTCCAACTTCTACACAAGGCTTCCTTTGTCATCCTGGGTAAATTATTCAAATGCTATTTTTCTTAAGTAGCCAGTCTTGTTTCAGCAGTTCTAATTTGACACTTAGCATTAGTTAGCAGATCAAAGCCAAGAAAGCTGGCCTTTGAATCCAAAGCACTGCAGAATTTGGATACGGCCAGAGATTCAGGTCTAAAGGGTCCCCACAGACCCCATGGCTTTATGGGCACTGCCCCAGACCATTAGTCTCCCTTAAGACTGAAATAGGAGTAATGCTCCCTCATCCTGTGGGTGTGTTTTCAAGATAGCCTCATGAAAAACATCCAGACAACAGCAGTAAGTGCAGAGTTTATTTTCCTGCAGGTGTGGCCCTCAGAGTGGAGTTTGAACTTTGCTGAACAGGTGAGGTATAAGGCCATTTGATGAACAACTGTAGTTAAAATTACCCAGCAGCTGTTCACGAGGGGGAAGTCTACTCCATTCTCAGAACCCCACATGTTCGGTGCAAAACAGATAGTGGTGAGAGCACGAACGGAGATTTTTAGCAGTTAAATGGCAATGCTAGCATGGTGGCTAGCAGAAAAGGGAGGCCATGCTCTATTCCCTGCCCTGCCACAGCAATGCCTATTGCACAGCATGCACTACAGCTGATTTGTAGACCAGGATTTTAGCACATGCACAACAGAACACTCGCATGCAGGCAATCCCCTCCCCATTCCAGGAAGGGCAGATAGGAACAAAAGCAGCTCTAGCAGTGGAAGCTTTCTCCTGGGTGCCTTTCCCAGGGAATGGAGAAGGATACACCTATGTTATACAAACTCAATAAATCTGTGGTTACAGGAAGCGACTGTGATGTCTGCATGAAAGGACAGTAGCTTATTATGGGTCTAATGAATTGTCTTGGGGAGCTGCCAAGAGCTTGCAGGCTACGGCTGCAATGCACAGATTCAGTATGCAAAATAAAGCTGCATGGACTGCTTTCATCCATCCCCTGGCAATGCAATCAACCTTCTTCGGAGGTAGCTGCTAGCTATAATTTTGTGACAACGTGAAACAAGGTCCCCCAGTTCTCTTCTAACCCTTCCTAAACTGCAATTCTCATTCTCCAACTTTAACAAGTAGAAACTTTACCTATTAAGTTTAACTATTAAAGAGTTTCTCTCAAGCTATCGTATCCACAATTGTTTTACAAGACCTGCAAAATTAGTACTGAATATTAGAAACCCCAAAGGCACTGAAAAAAAACATTATTGCCCCAGTTCACCTAGTGCTTTACACTCTCCTCTATCTGTAGGCACATTTCTGAACTTCAAAGTTTCCATTTTCTCCTACCAAACATAAAAGGGAAGGTAAAATAAGTGCTCTGCAGCACAGCTCGTGTCTTTCTATAGTGTTCTTTATGGACTTTACCTCAGCTAAACTTCATTATAAATTGCCCTCATCAAGCTCCCAAATAATATGAAACAAAACGTTTCAAGTGTATCTTTTTTTAATGGGTAGGGAATAAACAGACCTTTTCAGCTGTGAATTCCTTTACTGCAGATCTCCATTAAATGCAACCCCATTCCCTGCCCAGCTAATCCTAGCATCCATTACATACATGCTGTTTATCCTCATCTTGAGACCTCCGCAATTATAACTCACCACACTGGGGGAAAGGATGTGTCAAACATCAAGCAGAACCAGCTGCAGCAGTATCATTAATCACAGCTTAAGTTGTTGGTGACTCAGACACTTCACTTATTAATTTTAACTGGGGACTACAGTCAGAAGTTTCAGATTTTAAAAAAGTTTTAATAGCAGAATTAGCAATGAGGAATCAGCAACTCTGTGAAGCACTGGGGAACATAAGTTAATTTATTAATCTTCAGGTGAGGAAATACTGCATTGTCTACAGCTTAAATCCTCAGAACCATGGCAGCCCCTTTAAATGGCAGCCAGGCACAGCTTAGGTTAGCAATCTCAAACTATTTCCCAGAATTTGAATATAAGCTGAACAACAAGCATCTTTATCCGATCAGTCCGTATGTTTAAACATTTCAGCTGCGTGCCTAAAGCATTTATGGAGTTATGCTTGCTCCTCTGGTCTGTGGGCATGCATTGAGAAAGGTCAAGCTGCAGGATTTGGTCGGTTCACTGTGACAGCTGAAGATGTGATCTCTTGAATGCCCTAGTAAACTTTAAAACCTTATTTTTGGAAATGATACTTCATGAGTAAAGCACATGTTGAATTCAAGTTGTTGAATTCAAAACCAGGTTTCACCCACACATCTAATGATGCTTTTTGATTAAAAAGTGTGCACAATTTAAAATACATCTCAGCTTTGCATCAACAAGGATGAAACTGGCGATCTCAAAGGTCAGTATTCAACTGGAACTGCTTTTTACACAAACTCTGGCTAAGTTGTATGAGGAGGATATGTACAAAAATCAACATCTTTTCTTCACTGGTAGTTGAATGGAACTACTCAGGTCTTGTTCTGCTCCTAAAAATTTCATGGTTATTTCCAGCTACCGACAAATGTAAGAACCACACAGAGTTTACTGACAAAGCCATCAGCCAACTACATTTAGGGCATTTGTCAAACAAGTCAGACATTTACATCAGTTTCTGCTGCAGAGAGAAACAGTTCTATCTTATTAGTTGCTAAAAATTGTTGGCCATGTCAGTATGCTCAGGAACTGAGCTGTCACGTTAGAAGAGATGAACATGGAAGTAGATGCTTCTTACTTAAGTTCAAGGTTCCTTCAGTGCAGGGCTGCAAGTTTTTGGTAATGCTTAGTATTTTGGAATTGTAGGAGATCTCACCTGCTTTAGGGGCCTGCTTTGCAGGGGGGCTGGACTCAATGATCTCTAAAAGTCCT
>JAOWBP010004313.1:13558318-13570370 GCA_028571105.1 Tragopan temminckii
AGTCCTTTCCAACCCCTACAACTCTGTGATTCTGTAGTTTTTATTTATTTTTACTATTTTTAACTGATTTGTCACCTCCATTTCCCACTGCAATTACTGTTCTTTATGAATGAGACAGCACTGCCAACAGCACCCTGGCTGTGAAAGATTTGCATTGGACAAACAAAACTACATAAAAGCCCAGCACATTGCACATGTGGTAAATTAGGGCTTGTACACTTTCACCTCTGGAAATGCAAACTGTATACTCACTTTGGATGTCTGATGTCTGGAAGGGAACGATTCAGAGAAATTTTATCGCTCACGAAGATATTGAAGCCATTTTCCCTGTATGCCTGGTCCACTCGCTCTGCATCAGTCATTGGGTAAGGTTTTCCCTGTTCCCCATGTCCTATAGACAGACAAAGTAAACACGCACTGTTACTCTTAATTGGTGCTTAACAGGCTACAGACTAACCCGTGTATCAAAAGGACAGCAGTTATCTTAGAGCCCTTTGAAATTCCTCCATTAGTTTTGTGCTGTATGCCATATTTAGCACTAGGTTAACCTCAGCTGTGCAAAATTGTACAAGTTAAAGTCTTCCTTCTGGGATCAGAAACAGATGAAGGGGCTACAGCAACGCTGGGAAGGATCTTTAGAGTATTTTTTTTTTCCACAGCAGGAAGAATACATATGGTTTAAATACCTCATCAGTGTTGCTTTTTTTTCAGCACAGATGGATATGTATATTTAACAAACCTGAGTTCTTGTACAGAGGAGGCAGAGCCCTTGCAGACAGTGTAAAGATGTAACATTCAAAATGAACCCTTTTATATGATAGAAGATAAAACCCAGAATTACAGAATAAAAGTTGAATGTTATGATCTACAACATTTTTCTCACCCCTTTTCTCTTCTGTATATTCCAGGTTTGGAATCACATGATTTTTTAGTAAGCTTTTAAAACTCAATTCTGTACTTATTCTAAAAACGCCAAGATGTTACTAACATCCTTTTACCTTATAATGATTATTTTGGAGTTAGTGGAGAAGGCTTTAACTGCGATTAACCAACAATGACTGCTGCATCACGCCAACATCATCTCGACTCTGAAGTTCAACATACCAATCTGCACTCAGTCTAGCAAATAAAATCCAATTAATTTATGATTTGTATTAAAATATTTATAGTGATCTTACATACCCACACGTTCAAGGTCCCTCCTTATAGCTTCCTTATTATGCCAGTCCTTTTTCCTTTGTCCATCACCAAAGTAAAGGTCTTTCTTTTGTCTCATGTGCAGTGCCTTTTAAAGAGAAGACTGGATATATTACAAAACCCCAAAAACCAATGAAACCTTTCTATTAACAGCCTCTCCCTTCCTGTAAGGGGAGACTATGGATCTCCCTTGAGGTCGGACTCAAAGCAAATCATTTTTAACCCAAATGGGAAGATGGAGAAAGCAAGCTTTGCATGCCTCAGAACAGTACTTTATCTATAGCTGTTAAGCAGGTTTTTTGCTTTTTTCTTTTTTCTGGTGCACTATCATGTATGCAGACCAGTATTCTTAATCAGAGAATCTATTAAGAACTCCCATTTTCATTCCGAAAACATCTAATACATCTTACTTCCTATTTAATTAACAATAAAGCTTTAATGGGTGACCTATTGCAGGATCATTATTAATGAGCACACGACTATACCTGAATAAAATCAAAATAAGATTTAAAAGGTCATTTATTAGGACTCTCGCTGCTCAACTTAAAAGCAAATTTTACACAAGGCATGAGCCTGCGCCAAAAGCAATTAGAGCTGCTCTTTTCATGATGTTGTTCCTGAAATTCAAAAGCAATGGGTGTTTTGGGAACGAGTCGGCAAATGAAAGATGGGGTGAATTCAGAACCAAGCAGACTATTGTGTGTGGAAAGAAAAATCACAGTCTCTCTATAAGACAGACATCCCAAACCAAGGGAAATATACGCATGTTAAATAGAGTTTAAGGCGAAGAAGAGAACATCTCTAAGAATGGGTTTTCAATTACATTACAATATGCTAAGCACAAATACAAGTCATTTGTAGCATCTTTTCTGAGGAAGTAGTTACATAAAACTGTTTTTTTTTTTTTTTTACCGTTTTTTTTTTTTTTTTTTTTTTTTTTTACCTTTAAAATACTCTGGAACTGCAAAGTAAGCCCGACACACTACAACCTACCAGAAAGAAAAAGCTAGAGCTGGGCACTGCTCAGAGCATGAGGTTTCAGATCCCCCTCTCTTCAGATCCTCCCTCTTCAGATCAATCCAACTAAATCAGCATCAGACCAAGCAGCATTTAGCACAGTAACCCTGCAGGGCTATCAGATGTCTTCGGCATTTAATGCACAGATTTCATTTGTTTTCAGAGTTAAATTGCAAACTACTTCTATGTCTAAGTTTCTCACGGGAAAGTAGGGTGTCTGGACATTTTCTCCTTTCTGTTTCAAGGCGTGAGGCTTCAGACACACAGAGCTCACCTCACTGCAGTCTGACTGCTGAGCTCTGAGGAGCCCTGCTGTGAGGATCCCCATAGGAGCACCCCTTTCTACAGTTGCTAGCACTTCTTCCACTCCAGCTCAGCGCCCTGTGTATTAGCTTACAAAACCATCAGTGAAGACAGGTTTAAGGTAAGATATCAGCATAAACTACAGAGGCTGAACACAGGTGTCTGCTCTGTTCTGGGTACTTCTTTATGGGTGGTAATCCTTAGCAGAGAAAGTGCACCAACAGTATGAGCTATGTTGGTGGTATCCTCAGGCTAAGGGTAATAAATGAGAGGTCTATGAGTAATAGAGCTCAATCTGATTGAGAGATGCCCTATGAACTATTAGAACTTACTTGGTATTTTATTTTCAATGCAAGAGACTTAAAATCTAGATTTTTTCCATGTAGGATCATCTGATGATTTATACTCAGTTGCTCAACTTATCTGGCAGGACATTTTGCAGACCTGGCAGAAGTCAAGTTTCATCCACGAAAGCAGACACTCACCTACACATACCAATTCATTAATACAGATGCTCAGAGCATTCCCCTTCCTGCTGTCTGCAATTCAGATTTACTTCCACTGCAGGAGAGCTGAGGGGCACTCAACCAACAAAGAGTCACTCAGCTACTTCCCAATGTCAGCAACGATTAAGGAACTTCTATTTGTGTCACATGATGAGCAAGGGGAGAGCAAAGCAAACTTCCTCTCCTGATAACAGAATCACTAAGATTGGAAAAGATCACTGAGATCACCAAGATCAACCCCAACCCACCCCTACCATGCCCATAACCACGTCCCTCAGTGCCACATCTCCACAGTTCCTGAACACCTCCGGAGACAGCGACTCCATCACCTCCCTGATCAGCCTGTGCCACTGCATCACCACTCTGCTGCACAAGAGATTTTTCCTAATGTCTAACCTGAACCTCCCCTAGAGCAACATAAGGCCACTGCCTCTTGTTCAGAGCTCAAGAAGGTGCTCCAACCCAATGTTCCCAGAAGCGATGAATGCTGGCTAACGCTAGCGACTGTGAGCAGGTCTGGGTGACAACTGTGACAGAGCAGCATGACAGGAGGAGAGGCAGCCTGGTTATTTTTGGTATAAAGCATATCAAACTTTCAGCTCAACGAAGCAGCTGTCCTGCAACAGTTCAGCAATCCATTTGTCTGGTCCACCAGAGCTGTTTCTAATTTTTCATCCCCACTAAATAATCCTCGGCGCACAGCCATTCCGTGAGAGCTCGGCCTCTGTTTTGCACGAGAGGCAGATTATGAGTTATTTATCCCTAAATCCTGCACAGAGCCCCTTACTGGGCTCTCCCTGCTGACACTTACAGGACTGACAGTTCTACATATCAGCACCAGGCAAGTAAAAGTGATCTGCACAGCGTGCCTCATCTCCTGCTCCTCTGCCTCTGCTGCATACAGCCTTTCTGCCCTGTACAAGTGAAGCCAGACAGAAGAGTCACACACGTAAACAACACTAATCTTTGTATCAGCATACCTTTCTACGAGTGCCTTTTAAACCTTTAAGGACAGACATACTGCAGATGGTCAGGCAGACTGGCTGTGTTCTGGAGCTGTTTTGGCCTTGGGCAGACAAGTAGCATGAATCAATCCAATTGAGGAGTGCTGCACTAAATGCAATGCAACTCGGCTAAGTGTTATGGGTTTAGAATCAGTATCACTGGTAAGCAAACTTCTAACACATTGGTTTGGCAAGTCACTATTAAAACACAGGACCTGAGAAGCCTGCAGTGATGAATGCCTGTGTCTTTGCCCCAACAGACCTGCCAGCACCCACCACCAGAGCAGCCTTGAAGGGAATATGTACTTGGAGCAGTATGGTTAGTGTAGCATCTCTTGCTAAAATCACACAAAACTAAATAAACTTAAGCAGACTACTGAAAAAAGAGCAAATGACAAACATTTGCAGTCCCCTGGACTGCAACTGTTGTGCCCACGTCACTGCTATTAGCAGAGCAGCTGTAGGAGCACAAGCAGCATGCCACTGTCACAGGGAATGCACGCACGTTAACTCCAAGTCCCCCAGCAGTCACAGTGGGCACTTTGCTGACATTGGTGTTATTTTGGAAGCTTATTTTACATGTCTGAGCTCTAGACATCCAGACACAGCACACACAGAGCAGAATGTTTCCTTTTTTAGTGGCTTTCTTCAGGGATGCTGCAGGGATTTGACTCATTTATGCAAATGAAATAACTTGATGATATCCTTTCAGCAGAAGCTCTAGACTGAGATATCCAAGCAATGTGCAAAACACAGCCAGGTTTCTAGGACTGACTTTTGCCTTCACTATTTAACAAGCAGCTCATTTGTGGGAAGCTTTATCTTACCTGTAGCGCTGCGGTTTGTGTCATTTCTCACTTTTATCCTCATTACCCATAAATTCGAATTGCACAGCAGAAGGCACAACACTTTTGTCCAAAACCCATCAGCACAATCCCCTCCTTACCCACATTTTTGCTCTGAAATTCAACGGCCGTTGTTCTAACATTGCTGCTATCTGTTATTTACGGCGAGGGTAAATTGACATTAAGCATCTGCATTTCTGTCCCTATAAAGCAGCTCAGCAAACAGAAGTGCCAGGCTACAGACTTTGCCATTTTCCATTTTGCTCTGCCTTCACTTCTCATTTTGCAAAAATCTGTTTGTTTTTGAAGTGGTCAGTTGTTAACAGTAAGGCAAAAAGGAGATTTCAAAGCCTGAAAGCTTTATTACAATCATCTATTAAAGCTATCTAAGTGCACAGGCCATTGAATTTCATCCATTAAGTCCTACAGCAAGCCCATAACTTCTGTTTCAGCTCAAACACATTCACTTTTTCTCCAAAACTGGAAGTTGTTTACCACACAGTGATTACTTCTCCAGCAATATCTTAAACTAATCTCCTGCCTGCTTTCACTCTTCGTTTTTTCAAAAAGTGAAAATGAATTAAAGTAGAAAGGCATATTAAGCAATACATTGGAAATGGATTTAGACAGATTGCTGTAAATAAGCCCCTTCTGTCGTCTACCATGCTGTTACTTAACGTGCCACCAAAGGAATCGATCAGTGTTCAAACGCCAAACAAAAATGGAATTTTAATCTTTTCTTTAATCACTATTTAGTGTGCCTGGCTCCAGCCAGAATAAGAGAAGAGTAGATGGAGATGTAAGCCAAGAGCTTTATATACTAGAGGAAAAAAAGATTCGCTGAAGTGCATGCAGCTAATCACAATGCCATACAGATTTCAAACCCTGTTCAAACATTTATTTTGTTGCTTATTATTTTAAAAATTTTTTTATTATTTTTTACAATCAAGGAGCTACGATCTTCAGAGATGATGGCATTTTTTCACCCCAGGTCTCTTCATTTATCCCAGCACCTCAGTGAGTAAATCTCGCTGTCACATCCTACAACAAGCTGCTGAAGATGAGAAAACAGAAAAACAACAGGGAAAGGGAGGGCAAATTTAAACCATTCCTTTATTAAAGGAAGCTGCAGTCAAAGGCAGAGGTAAGTGACATGCCTATGGGCTATCTAGAGCTGGGTCAGAAAATTCTGAACAGACAAACTCACTGTAAGAGGTCAGTTTGGACTGTAACCCCTATAAACACTGCTGACAACAGCTGGCTATTTTAAACCAGCAATTGGCAGGATACACATACAAAGGTGGGATTTCTACCTCTTCTGCTGATACAAATTTAGCTTCCAAAGGCCAGAAGAGAGAATATCTCGCTTCCCAGAAGGTCGTTCCTAAACTACATGAGGAAGAAAAGGGGGATAATGTTTAAGAGGTTCTTCAGCACTGTCTCTTCCACTCGCACCAACAGCTGAAAAACCCTTTTTCTCTGCAGCACTCCAAACATTTTGCAGTGCTAACACATGATTGTTTGCAATCTGCTGGCAAAAGCTACAGAAGAAGCAAGTTGTAATTAATATGGCAAAGCAGGCCGACTGCCTGCTTCCAGGGGTACTGTGCAAGAGAAGAGCATGCACCTTGTGTGCAGCCTGCCATGATTGTGTTCCAGCAAAGCTGGAGTAAGGAACACCTGGCCTCAGCACTGTGCAGCCTCCATACTCTGTACTAGCATGAAAATAACCGAGATTTTCAGATCTCATAAAAAAGAAAAATATCTCAACCATCAGCTGGAGCTACGCTTTCTAGGTCAGGAAGCTGAGCACGACCTTGGTTAGTCACAGCTCTTCATTTACTGGAATAGGAGATGGCATACTACTAGAGAAAGAAAGCTACTAAAAGCCTGTCCTGCATTCCACTTGAGTGTTTTCAAAAGGTTAATTTCTTAAGCTATTTCAGTTCATCAAAAATTTAAGAGCTACATTAATATAATCCATACGCTCAACGTTTCAGGAACCGTTAAAAGGCAACGCAGAACTAAATGGCAGCACATCATGGGGAAAGATTAAATGCTTTAAAAGACAAAGAGAAGTATGTCTCCACAGCTGTGCCATGACTCAGATCCAAGCAGCAGGTCTGAATCAGACCTAGAGGTTCCTTGCATAATGCCAAGATCCTGCAGTTTGGCCATCATGCTCTTCTCTCCCACCAGGAATATTAGTAAAATGGAAATTCATATGTTCAGCCTTGGGCTGCTCTTTGAGGCAGTCACACCTCAGGGCATGGAAATAACTTGCTCGGCTCCTGCAGGAAGGAAGAATGCAGCACGTGCCCTTGGTTCAGTCCTTATCCTGTGTCAGGGACCAGGACCACAGCTGGAGCAGAATCAGCAGAATGAAGTGGGGCACATGGACACAGAGCAGAGCCTTTTCTGCAGAATGCCCAGGGATGCTTGGCAGCTGCTTGCAGAGCTGTTGAAGCAATGCTTCCCTCCCAGAAGGCCAGGTGTACAGTGCCTTTGGTGGACAAGATGGCCTACTGCTTCAGCATTAGGCTATTCCAGCTGACTCAGTGCTTATTAATGCAAAAAGCTTTTTGTATGGAGTGCTAGGACAGTACTTGGTTGATCTGAATGATGCCTCCCCCCTTTACATTTCTTCACTTAAGTTTTATTTGACCTCAGTTGCTGAAAACCCTTAAGCACAAACCAATTTTAATCTGCAGAAGCATCCTGGTTCCTCAAATGATTGAAGTCTGAAGACATCAGCTAAGGACGGCAATATGACATCCAGCTCAGCCATCTATCACTGCCAAACACTTCACACCTTATTCTTCACTTAGCTTTAGAAGTAATGTGATGCTTCGGCAGTGCTTGCTGTTCTAAACCTGCTCTCTGACTAACTCCATCCAGGCACACACACATACAGTGCCTTCCCAGTGTCAGTGCAAACAGTGAATTCCTCCCCAGGTTCCAGCACATCTGAGCGTGCAGTGCACCTTCAGTCTCGGGCCATTCTTTCAGCTGCCAAAAACCCAGCAGAACTATTTTTAGACTTCAAAACAGTTCCCATTGCTTTAATTTGCCCACAACCTCTCTCTCATCCTTTCTGTTCACTACGGCTTTTAAAGCCCTTAGTGTCTGCAGAAGTGCTCCGTTTCCCATGTAGCAGCATGCCTCGGGAATCTGCTCCGAGTCGTGGGATAAGCTCCCACGGGCACTGAGCTGCATCAGAAACCTCATCTTCCCCCTCAAGCGACAGGCACAGCTCTTTGACCTTGCTTTAACATACAGCAACACATTGTAAAATTCCAAAAACAAGAGTTTACTCCCTGGGCTATCCTCCCATTGAGATAGGAAACAACTGTTAGTCACACTGCCTGAGGTACTGCTAAGATGAGCTGCTCTGACAGCGAGTTTGTGAGGTATGGAGATGGATAAATCATCTCTGAACCATCAGCCAGAATGAGATTAAAGACTTCCCAACACCTCTCTTTTGCTTTCTGCTTCATGTGCTTCATGGGAACTCCACACCAGGGAGCCAACACATATGCTCAGTGTGTCCCCAAGAGCCCTTTGGATTGCAACTCCTGGAAGAAGTTCTGCAGAGATGCATGCTGTTTTCTGCAGTATTCAGTGCTATCAGAAGTTGTTTTAAATGCAATAAACCTTATTATTTTCACAGGAAGAAGAATGAACAAGCTGGTTTGGAGATCAATGGACAGCTGACTCCAGACGTCTGCGTACATCCACGCTCCATTTAGTCCCAGAAGGCACTCAAGCTGCAGCAATTTCCTGTATGGACATACTTTGCAGCACTGCTGCTGAAATCTGACTTATCACAGACTTACGGGTTGTGCTGCATGTGCAGAAACACCTGACTAATCTGCATTAAGATTTAATAAAAATGCAGGATGTAAGAGCTGTTAATTCCATCATTTCCATGTATTCCCTGCACCCAGACCATAAGCTCCTGGTCAGATTACAGGAACATTAGGCCATTCAAAGATTGCTCAGATGAACACAACTTCCAAATATTTTGAATATTAGCAGAGATTCAAACCATGCACTACACCAGCAGAAATTCAGATCTCATTAAATATACCACAACCATCGTAGCGTGCCATCCTCAACAAATACTACACAAGTGAAAGTCACAGTATTTGGACAGCAAATGTAAAATTACACGTAAGCTGCATGCTGCAAGCAGTTGGGCCTGGTAAATGCATGACCACAAATTGTACTTTGCTCAGTTTACAAAAATTATAGCGTTTGTAACAGCAGAAGATGAAAGAGCTATGGCAATTTACAAATTTGCAATTGAAATGTCCCCGGATAGACCTTGGGAAACTCTGGTGTAACAGCTGAAAGAAGGGAGGTGGCTGCTACAGCTCCAACAAGTTGTGAGGTGAGGATAGGACAGAATCTATGCACTGCATGTCCAAGGAAAGAGGTCTAAGCGTGTTCCATCAGGCAGATAAATCAAGGTGAAACCATGGTGCACAGATCTCTCTCTTTGATGCTTTCTAAAACATAAGCAATGCTACAAGCGTGCCTTGCACTTTGTGATCAAGAGCCACCACTGAGACAGGAGAATGCATTATAAATATTTACATGAGGCTGGATTTGGCAGTTTGAAAACTCACTGAGTGATAGCTCCAACCAATAAGCAGCAGCAATCTGGATTTTGCCTGGAAGAAAAGGCAGAGCATTACAAGGTATCCAAAAGCATGAGAGACCTGCAGGCTTCGGAACAGCTGAGATCAGATGGTTATCTCTCCTTGTGGAAGATGGGCTTATGCTCAAACTCACTGAAGTAAAACTCAAGGGCACACTACAGAAGTTTGATGCCCTTGGAAGGTAATAGAAAAAAGAAGTCTACATCCATCATTGGGATGGATAAATTATAGAAATTTTTCCTACAAGGAACATGCAAGAGGCAAAATCTGACCAGGAGTGATGTAATCTGCCAAAAAGTCAGACTCAGCACTGGAGGAGCTCTAACATCTACAAGTGGCACTCACCTGTGCTACAGGAAATAATTCCCAGTACCAACTCCTCCTCCTTAGCAGATCACTGCTGCAGTCAGAGAATAAACTGTTCCTCAAAAGGTTGTGTCACCCATCCACCTCTTTCACCTTTCCTGCTACTGACATCAGTATGAAGACCAGAAGGACTACAAGCCCAAGACATCGAGAGGCTTGCAGACACTTTCAGAGACTACTTTTCACGCTATCTTCTGCTACCAGGAAAAATAACTTGCTAACTTAATACTTAAACATCACTTGAACAAAATAATTCCAACTAACTCCAATAAAGCTAAGACAAGTGCACACTTTTTTTCTGTCTTATCTTCCGTGCTCATCACTCAGTACCCTTCAGTACTTGTAACCCTTACTGTGACAGCTGTAGTTTAGAAAAAACATTACTTGTAATTGAACACGTTTATTACTGTTACCTCAGGTGATGATCAACTGTTGTTTCGCCTCCTAGTTCATACTGCTAACATCAGACTCAATCTGGCTTTTTAATTAGAAGCAATGGAGCAAAACCCCATTCTGCTGTTTTTCAGCAATGGAAAATCACTGTTTTCCTTTTAGATATTTTAGGAGCTTTGAAGTAAATTCTCTATCAACTTCCTGGCAGAATTGATGCTTCTTGACAGCGTTATGCTAAACTGAAAACATCAGCACTAAAAGGCAACATTTTACACGCCTCTTCTTCCCAAGGAGTTATTTAACTGCTGTTCAAACAAGGAGAACATTGCACCTAGCAATAGAAAATGCATAGATCGATGCCAAAATTAATCATGCTCCTCTCACAATCAGACTTCCTGAGATCACCTCTGTTACTCAGAAACGTTTGAGCCATCCTGCCTCCAGTTTCCCCGTTCGTGCTATCAGACCATTTGACATACTTGTGTTCTGTTTGTATTTCCAAGTTCTCCTTGAGCAGAAGCTAGTAAATAGAATAACTGCCCTCAGTGGCAAGGAGTCCTGCTGCATACCACAATGTGGGGTGGCTGGTCAACAGTTGTACAGTTACAGCATTCTTATAAATAGTTCCCTGTAAGGAAGCATAAGTCACTCCTTGAGACCAGGCACAAGCTGTATTATCCCACCCCGAATGAAAATTAGAGCCATGAGCACAAATGCCCCAATTTCAGTCTTCAAACATCTTCTAGAAACACAAGTCATCAGTGATGGGTTAGAAAGACTAAAGACATCACACACTTGAGGAATAAATACCACCATGACCTGGCTGTTGAAGGTTATAACAAGGAAAGTTCTAGGCACCCTAGAAGTTGTGTTTAGAATAATGGATATCAACTTCTCATCAGTTCACTGCTGAAGTGTCAAGTAACTGTACCCAGCACGACAGTGTCTGTCACTCTTTCACCACTCCTCCTTTCACAGGGGAGGCACTGGCAGAATTCCCCACATTCTTTGTACATGCCAGCTGGTCACATTTCCAAAGTCTACTACTTCTCTCCTAGCAAGCTGCCCCAGTAGTCTGCTTCTACTCCTTGAGTACATTGTGAAATTGTGACCACCACACATCTTGACACTGTCCCAAGGCTTTTATTCTCTGTACCTCTATCCTAGACTGAGAAGAGGCTGACCCAAGGTCAGGAAAGGATCAAGTAATCTATACTGAAATCTATCTAGAGGCTAGATAAATTCTGGGTGGGTATGTTGATCCCTCCTAGAGATGCCCTCTAGCAGTGATCATCACTTGACACACACAGCTGCAAGCTGGAATATAGCAAGGAATTACCTCACTGCTCAAGATGCCAAGAGAAGTAGCAAGGAGGGCACAGCATACCAGTTAGGGTACAGTAAGAAACAAATCTGAAATCATAAGATAAATTGGGCAGGCCTAGGAAGAAGGTTGCTGACAGTCTGAGGGCTATCATCTCCAAGTGCTTGTAGAAGACAGATAAGATATCCAACAAATGGAAAAATACAAGCATATCTGGGGAATTAAGGACAAGAGGGGTTGAGGATACAGATATAAGAACTATGTACGTGCACAAAAGGTGACAAATCACTTTAGAGAGTCACCTACAGGTACTACCTATGGCAGCATCAGGATAAAAATCAAGAAACAAGCAGCTTCTTTCTGGGATAACTGACAACTGTGCAGACAGGAGGGAGGAGATGCATCACTTCCCTGAGTGATGCAAACATGAGTA
>JAOWBP010004313.1:13574903-13599536 GCA_028571105.1 Tragopan temminckii
GATTTACTGCTCCGAGAAGAGCCCAAACAAATTCACCACCCCAAAAGCACAAAGCAAAGCAGTTAGCTATTATGAATTATGAAAGTATAAAGCCCAGATAGATGTCAGTGCTTCCATAATCCTATTTAGGACAACAGTTCAGAAGCAAGCTGCACAGGACTAGATTTTCACAAATTACATTAGGAGGAAGAAGGACCATAACGTTTACTATAAAGAAGAGATGTCAGTCTTACAAAGATAAGAAAAAAGATTCTTAATACAAACAATTTGTTGAAATAACTTCCCAATTCACAAAGCAAAACAAGCAGAACCAAGGCTGCTATGTACTTCCAAGTAAAACTAATCTTAGATTGATAAATTCGGAGACTTTTTTCCCATGGCCGGGGGTAAAACCTTGCAGATTCTTTGAAAAGGTGAAACCAGACTCTCCTCTACACAGCACAGCAAAACCTGCTTGCAGAATTACGTTGTCCTATACTCCTCTTTTTTGGGAGCAAGCTCGTTTAAAAACACTTTTTCCCCCCCCCCCCCCCAGTTTTGAATCCAGTTCATCTCACTGATCTAATTTAGAGGAATTCCCTATACAGAATGGTACCAGCACAACTGAGCAGGACACAGAATCACAGAATTGTCAGGGTTGGAAGGGACCTCAAGGATCATGAATCTCCAACCCCCCTGCAACACGCAGGGCCACCAACCTCCCCATTTAGACACAATCTGCAAAGTGAGGGCAAGACCAAAGCACCCCTGCCAACGAGACAAAAACATGCCTCCAAACTCTACTTAACATGTGCTGTTTGATTACTGAATTATTACCAGCCAGGCAGACTATTTTGAGGCTAATTCATTTGCCACTCTTGCTATCACTACCATTAGCAAACTCAGTTCACGCTTTCTTGCTCCCTCAAACAGGAACGTGTATCAACCTCCAACTTCCAGGCTTATTGAACCAAGGAGTTTTAATTCCTTGCCTGGCAAAGCAGAAAACCACTCATGTCAAAAAGAAAGGAAACCTCAGTGCCAGCCTGAGGGAGTCAATAACTGCTTCCTGGTAGGTGCAAAATTCAGGACATTTTTGACTGCTCAGTACACTTTGTTTTAATGTGCCTAGACATCCCTAACTTGCTGCAATTTAAAACACTTTCCCTATATATAACTTCAAATGGGCATTTGCTGTAGCTTTCAGAACTGCATCAAGCCCATGCTAACGTGTTAATCGCAGTGACAGCTGAAGATGACCCCAACTAAACAACTCCACAGCAACACTATTCTATTTAAACAATCTTGAGAAGTTTCAGAAGGACCGTTATCTAAAAGAAGAAAAAAAAACAACCACCCACAACAAAAATGAACCACAAAACAAAAAAATGCTTATGTAGTTGAAAGCCTTCATCATTTAATCCTCCATACTCAGTAAGAAGCATTCAGACTGTCTGGAATAATTTACATAGCAGCTCTTATTACAGTAAGCCAAACATTTCATCCAAGAAGGGAAAGTATGAAGAAACCATAATGCATGGTGGTGATGGGGGGAAAAAAACATCAAATACTTTTACCTCCACACTTCTCTTAAACGCATTTTCAGAAGCAGCAGTTGTTTCAGACAAGCCAAGATATTCCAGTTAGACCACAGGGATAAGAAACCATGCCAAATTCCTTGAAATCAAATAGAAGCCAACTTCTTGCTATTTTCCATTAAAGGTGGGATCATTTTCTTTTCCTTAAAGATGCGAGCCAAAATTCATAGCTACTACAGATTTCAAAGTATTCATATCAACCTTCTGAGTGCTGCTTGGAAATACAGTATGTTTTTGATCGATGCTTCTGAAAATGAACCGTGATTTGTCTCTTCATCACAAATGCAGATCTGTAGAAACTGTGGGCCTTTCAAATGAGGATCCACAGGTCAGTGGGATAACCAAACTACCTGCCTTCAAAACCAGTTTTGCTTTAGGCCAAATACAGTATCACTTATTCAAGAATCACTGCTACTTGAAGAGGCAAATCACATACAGTTTCCTGCTGTTCTGCAAGTTTAACTATCTCGGTAGAGAGCTGCCAGTTCTCCCTACCACACTCTGATGCCACTTTATACAAGAGATGGAGAAAATCTCAGATGAAGAACAGCTGAAGGAGAGCCAAGTGAGGTAAGGGTGACGAAAACCAGAATAACGTGTGGGTAGAAGAATCTTGGTCAGGACTTCAGGCTCCATGCGTGTTAAAGAAAGGGGACTTCCGAGCACACAGTAAGACAACACTGCAGCTGAAGGCACCATCTATCTTTGAAGTTTTCTGATGAAGTGGTATTAAGAAAGCAGAGCAAACACTGCAGATAGTGGAAAAACCCTGGATGACAGGGGAAAACTTCTTTGTGGCTCAGACGAGCAACCTCTAAGAAAAGATATGCATTATGAGCAGAAACATTTAGTTTAAACTTCCCTAATTACACATTGTAAGACAAGAAAATATGTCCAACTAAGCACATCCAACCAGTAGCTCTACAGCAACTCTTACCATCAGCAAAGCTGCCCCCCCTCACACATTTGGCACATATCATTTTCCAGTCACTACATGCCTGGGAAGCATCAAAACCTGAACATTTCATTCGTTGTAGCCCACCAGTACAAAGAATCATTTTATCCTATACAAACAGAATCAAACAAGAAAACTTCTCCTCTTTGCCAGGCATCAGTGAGAGCCTCTGTTGAGCCGCACAAGAATTCGGCATAACCAGATCATACTTAGAAATCAGCGTGCAGCAGTGAATGTTTGCCATCCCAAAGCATGGGGAGATTTGTTAGGAGGATTATATCTAAGCAGTTTTAAACATTAATGTGAAGTAGCAAAATCCAAATCATTAGACTTGCATTTGCTTGATTCGGCTCCCGCTGCAGGGCAGCACGCCACGCTCCTTCCAGCAGGCAGGTAGGCCCCTGCTCAAGTAGTTACCCACTGATGCTTGCCATCACTAATCTCCTCTTGGAATTGTTCCCTAGTGCCAGGCAGGCTCTGGGGATTTCAGTGAGCACAAGCTGGCTTATACCTAAACTGGTCCACAGCAGGAGGAAGGCTCCTTTGGGACACACATGGAGATGTCCTAGGGTTATTCTGCAAGGCATAAACCAGACACATTTTTAACCTCTACAAGGGAATGGATTTAACTTGTGAAATATTTTTTACTCTTACAGATCTTGCACAAAAGTTAGCAGTAACATTTAAGCAATCCCTACTTCCCATTCAAATTCTCTAGAACCATTTTTGGTGAAAACCAAAATGCAGAGAATTAGGACCACCATTAACTGAAGAACTACCAGCATATAAACAACTACATCCATTTCAAATGGACTGCCTCTTCAGCACCTCAATGCCTGGAGTGCCATTTCTACTGCCTAGCTTCGAGCAATTAATCTTTCAGCATTCAGCCTGTCCACTGAGAACTCAGGGTGCTGAATACTGGATCACTTTTTAATGAGGCATCTACAGCAAAGCACAGATATTTCCCCAACCATTCTCAGGCTATGAAGGAATGAATGACTGGTTTACGTACTGGGGAGTCAAGCTGCCTGAATTTTGGAAATCAAGGCTGCCTGGCACAATTCCCAGTGTCAGTAATCATGTAGCTCCTCTGACCACAAACCCATACGTTTGAACACAAAAGCAAAATTTCGTCATGTGTATATATGTATATACACACACATGGGATATCATGTGTGTATGTCTAAATATATGTATATATGTGTGTACACAGATTGCTCTGAAACTAATGCCTCCTATTTATTTCCATGGAAACTACAACAGATACAAAGAGCACATCAACACTGTTTGACAGAGCAAATTCCCAGCTACAAAACACTATTTTTCAACTGTCACCATCATTAACTGTGCATTTTCACTAGTGATGAACAAGAGCCTGCATGCTGCACCCACACAAAATGCACGGTCCATCCAGAATGTGGCTTGTCATTCACATCACTGTCACCACTGCTGACACTACCACCTCACTGTGCTCACATCCACTGGTTGGTCTCCATAAACGTTCAACAAGCACTGAGGAATGTCAGTGGATGTCATTCCTTCTGCATGGAGGAATTCAGTGACACACCTTTGCTACAGTCACATTTCCACGTCAGATGCCAAATGCCTCTCTGCTGCCAGCTATCACACGGCAACAAAATGTGATACAATACTGCTGGGAAGGTTCAACCTCTACTGCCATCCCACTAACATCTGTCTCTGATGTCATGGCCCAACATAGTAAAAGAAGAGGCATTACTTTCGGAGCAGCCATCATATATAAAATGCAATGGATGACCCTCCTGGTCATTCAATTCAAAGCTATGCAAAGGACAAAAAAAAATAAAAAGCACCCAATTCTCTTTATTTGAAATCCTTTACCTTAATCCTGAATGGAGCCACTGAAGTATCACAGAGGGCCATCCACTGCCACTGGTGCACAGAACTCAGTGCCCCCATATGCTCCAACACATGCTCCAGCTTAACGCTGAGAGGTTGCATGCATTTAGAGAAATTACACATTTCACTGCAGCATTTAGCAGTGTGTGGAAGGACCGTCTCAAGCAAACGCTCACCGTCTTGTATTAGCTGCAAAGGGCCAGTAAATAACAGACTAAGACCATCCGTGGCAACATTTGTTCCCGTCTCCGTGTGTGCCCCTACTGACTAACATCTGTGCATGTCTTGTAAAAGAATGTTTGCAGCCAGTAAATTCCCTGACAAGGGCAGAAAGTAAATTTTCTTGATTCAGACACAGAACGTTTAATTCCTAAAACTTTATTTTCAACATTTCCTCAGAATACACTGCATGCAATATTTAGAGCTCCTGGCTTCCAGGAGACATTTGTCAAAGCACATTTAGAAGCAATAATGTCTAAAACATCTGCAGCTGGTTATAATGCGGCAGGAAAATAAAGTTGTCTGGCTTCAGTACTGTGCCAGTGTTTGAAGGAAAAAAAAAAAATCAAAACCATATGCCTGCTCTTAGTATATTCTCAAGTGGTCTATATTTCATAAGGTAACTTACCATTAATTTTTAAAGTCCTATGAATTGAGTTCTACTAATTGGACTTCTTGGGCTTTTTAAAAAAATGCTTTTAAAGAACCTTGAAATTCCCATAATCCAGCTGGCTTTGATCCTACAGGTCAGACATCCAAAATCTTGCCAGTAAGAGGCATAAGCTCCAAAAATTCTCCTAGCAGGGCTATACCCAGAATACCTCCCTTCAATTCTACCCAGAAATAAGTCTCCTGGGATTGTTTTATCCAGGATATCACTACAATAGATGCAGAAAATGAGTAACTTACGTTGTGGTTTTTAAATTTACACTGTTTCGAATGAATGCTGGCTTACACTTTCAAATGAAAGAAAATGATAGCAGGGATTTTAACCCAGTGAGAAACTCATCCAGGTCTGAAATGAATGGCTCTGAAAGCTGTTCAAACAAGGTGAAGCTCTTTTCCTGCTCCAACACAACATTTTGGCTTCACATCTCCTGGGAAATTAAGGGAGATATAATTAAGCGGTCTGGTCGTACTCTCTTCTCTCAGCAGATGAATGTTTTTCTCAGGCCCACAGATTAACGCACTCACCACTTTCACTGCTCAGTCTCTGGTCCCAGCGTGAAGTTCATAAAGATTTGCCCCCACCCTTCCTTCAGAACACAAAAGACATTTCAAAACCTGTCTTCAGTTTAAGTGCTCAATAGCCAGTTTCCCAGGAACACTGCATCTGGCTGACCGCTCAGCAGGCTTCCCTCTTCCTAAGGAGCAACTGCACTGCAGAGATGGAGGCAGTCACCCATTCCTCCTGCATCACCTTCCATCAGGACAGATACTGACGTGGCCGTTGACACACCAGAAGATTGCAAAGCGAATATAAAAGAACAAAATTAACATTTCACTTACTGTAAAACAAATATATATATACACACATATCTGGATGATGTACAAGATAACAGTGCTCTCTTTACAACCACACGTTTGTTTTCGAGCTGAGCCCCGGCATGACATAGTCTTGCATTTCCCAGTCAAAAGCTGAACATCAACTTGATGAGCAGTTTCCCAGCTGCTCACAGGTCCCAGACGGGGCAACAAAAATTGGCAGAGTTCGGATTTTATTTTTTAAACCTTTTGCAACTTTATAAAACCGAGCAGCCAAAAGTCAAAGGCTAACTGCAAGCTCAGAGGGGCCTCTGAAGCAGCAGCCAAATTTCCCTAGCACTAATTGAGTAAGGGGAGATCGAATATCACCTCCTACAGAAGTTAATCGCTCTCACCAGGAAGATGAAGCAACTCTACTGATGCCAACTGATCTCTTAAGATACCTTTAAAATGCAAAAAAAAAAAAAAAAAGAAAGAAAAAGAAAAAAGAAAAAAAAAAGTAACAACCCACATCAGAATCTATGCAGAACATGGATTTGGAAAGACATCAGACCCAGAGCTCTTACAACACAACTTATAAATGGAGAACTCTGCTTTACTGTTACCGAAATTCAGTTCCTTCAACACACAGCCTTTTCAGTAACAGTCTACAAAGCCTGAAGTTCTGCTGCTGATCTGTCAGCACCTCCATTCCAGCACCAAGAGCTGCTTTCAGTCTATAAATTGCTCCTCGCACTGCAGCCTGGCACAAAGTTCAGCACCATGCGGCAGGCTGGGCTGCGTTCAGTCTGACAGTGCAGTGCTGTGTGGATCTTGCTTCTGTAATGGGGCTTCTGGATATGGCCACTGAAATGTCCTGGGTAGGATTGCTGAGGAGCTTTATCATCCCAACTATACAACTGGTTTCAGCAAGACCAGTATCGCCACTGGCGTGTCTGTGCATTGGTCTGTAAAACCCAAATTAAAACCCCAAATCAACAGTACAGCCCAATAGAAGGATTCAATACATGAGGGCACACACGTCTAGAACTCACTGCATAGATTCAGGTTTTAAAGCACTATTCATAATGGCCCAGACCCACCCCTCCTCAGCTTCCAGCACAGACCCAGGACAAAGCAAGCTGTCCTTACAGGCAAGGCACTCCAGCACTTATTGCCTTCCTATCACCTAATCAGTGCATTAAATACTAGCAGCACAAATGTGCTGGCTGCCAACAACTCTACACAATACTATTTTTCTGCAAAGTTCAAAATCCATCATGTAGAGCACTCAGTGTTTTAGCAGCAGCAGCAAGCTGTGCAAAAAAAGAAAAAAACAGGAAAACATTGTGAATGTTAATCTGGATGTTGCAGGGTCTTATGAGGCACTATCTAACCTGACACATCCAGGGAAATGCCCTCTAAGGAACACTAGACTTTTTTTTTTCATGGCTGCTGAAGGACCACAAATACAAAATTGCAAAACCCCAAAGAGGGACTCGATGGCAGTGTCAGTTCATGAAAAACTGCTGCAAAAAAAAAAAAAAGTGTTTGAACTTATCTGCAACCATTAAGCAGTACAATATTACTTTGTAACCCACAACAAGGAGTAGATCAACCTGGGAAGGAATGTACAGTCCATTTTCAAAGACTTCTAGAAAATGCCTGGAACATTTTAATAACTTAATTCTGACTTAGAGAAATCTTTAATTAAGACAGCATTTAGAAAGCATTTTCAGAACAATATGGAATCCTGTGGAATGTGCTACAGCCCCCACGGGAGCTCGCTCTTGCTAAGAGTTGAGCTCAGCCATGACTTAGGGAAGGACAGCAGCAGACATGAGCAGCCAACAACACCCACATCATCCTGTGCCATGTCCCCAGCACATCAGTGTTTGGCACCACGATCACCCCGTCTCCCCTTTATCATTCATTAAATGAACTTGCCATGCTTTTTCTACAGAGGCGTTACCTCAGGTCATGCTCACATAGGACTTAATTATTAACTGCTGATTACTTTTACTGACAAGTCACTGATAGTCCTTGTTGCTTTAAAAAGCAAGCAAATTAGGTCAAGGCAGCTTAAGTGCTAGTAAAGTATGTCGCATAGCACCTTATATCCACAGCTCAGACAGCACTTCCTCACCCAGCAGCAAGCAAACAATGCATAAGCCCAGTCCAGACAGCCAAAGGGTCTTAGTCTGGATACAAACAAACTTTCCCTTGCTCTTTAGGCCTCATGCCTCCTCTAAGTGTCCGTTTATCTGCACAGGCAGTTCCTGGGAGATTACTTTTGAGGAGATTATACCCTGCCAGGGTCCTGTTCTGAAACTTCTTTCAACTACAGCCTTCTGAAGTACTGCAGGCCTCCTAATAGCAAGAGACAGAGCAGAAAAAGCTGCAGCAGAAGGATCTTTCTTTCTTTCTGGATAGTCCTCAAGTGACAACCAGCAATTCATCAGCTGTTCCTCTGGAGAAAGCTGCCCATCCAACCAGTGCCACGGCAAGATAACAAAACACTTTAAACACTTCCAATTTCTGCAATACGCACAGAACTAAAGAGCTGTTCTGTTACGTGAAAGCCAGAGAGGGGACACAATCCATCACATCCAAGCCCGAAGCTTTAGCACAAGCACTTCCCAACAGCAGTGCTTAACTGCCGTGCTCCAACAGGGTCCCACCTTTGAGCAGGGAGGTGCCTCAGGAGCACATACTCTGTCATGTGTACTTGAGCCATCCACCTTGCTGACTTCATGATGAAAAATTGAGGCCACCCAGGCAATTCCATTAACACTGATTAATCGCCGTGTCAAGCGCTGTGTCAGGTCCTGGGGATGCCAGCTGTCCAGTACTTCAAATTTGCCAGCTTCATGTGAGGCAGTGCCAAGCGTTCTGCCCAGCACAGCCCCAGCTGGGTTTGGAGCAGCATGAAGAAAGGGACACTGCATCCTCTCCACTCTGAAGCCACGTGTTCCAGAGAGGTGTGTGCTGCCCCATTCCCACATCAGCCTGCACAGCCCAGCTGGAAGCAGGGGCAGCTAGAGCTTCTCCTGCAGTCAGAGAATTGTGACCGGCAAGACACAGTTCTCTTACTGGACTAGTCCGGGTTGAATGTAAAGCACTGTGAAGAACAAGAATCACTACAGCAGCATCCTATTTCAGACTGGGCACAGAGCTATACATCAAAAGCATAAGAAAAATGAGAACAGTTTGACTAACAGGAATAGAATAACCTCCCCTCCTTATCCTTTCAACCCCAAACAAGTTATGGAAATCTCGTATGCAGCAGTCAGAAGGCATAAGGCTCAGCAGCATTCCTTACGTTCTCTGTCACCTTCCAAAAGAGACAGAGCTGGTAAGCAGAAGCCAACAGCAAAGCAGCCAGGGCTGACCCAAGTGATGGCATGGCATTATGTGGCAGGTATTTACCTAAACTAACACCTGACCCACTCCTGCTGATCATAGTGTCATTTCTCAAGTGTGGAGTGTTCCAGGGATACAAGCCAGCATTTGTAGCTACTAGTTGAGCTACAATAAAACCCTTTGGAAAGCCTTCTGCAGCTTTTTTTTTTTTGCTAAAGAGCGTTGTTTAATGCTTCTACTACTTTGGCTGCAGATCACATTAATCTCTTGCATGCTCCCTGTAAGTTGTCCAAGTCATTCTGCAGACTAATAAGGAAGTAGTTTTTATAACATAAGCTTAAAGCCAAGATTGTTTTGAACCACAGAAGATACAAAATTTGAGGAACTTCAAGAAACCCAGGGATATCTTTGCAACTGCTGCCTTTCCCTCCTGTGTTTTCAAGTATTATCCTACCTTAAGATAAAGATCTTCTGGAGGGAGATTACTTCTTACACAAGGAGTTGATGCAGGAGGTAGTAAACAGAATTGCTAGAAGTCATCATTAAATTTATAAGCCCAGACACACAAACAGAGTGTTGGATTATATGTCATTAAATTTTAAAAGCACTCCATAACCAAGAAGCTTTCAGGGTCTTTTCCATCAGCCAAGTTCCTCCTCCAAGGAGCTGCCCAGAGTTTTTACAAGCTTCTGAAGCTTTGTACCCAACGATTTCCAGCAAGACCCAGGTGCACACACTGGTCTCTCCTCCAGGTCCTAGCCCTTCTTGCTGTCTGCACACATCACATAATTAAGAACAGCTTACAGGTATAGTGAATGGTGATGCGTTACATGTTCTTGTTTTGGAAATGAGAACAGAAGCCAGACTGCCTAATCCAGGAGCAACAAACATGTCCAAACTCATGCATATTAAGTTCACAAAGTTCATTACTGGAATGGAAGAAAATCTCCTTTGGTGTTCCTTTCTGCATTCTGAATGGAAGACATTGCCGGAGTCTACACACAAGTTCATCTTAACAGCGCATCAGGACCTCTGAAGACTGAGACACATCAGTTTCAACAACCTTCTATCAGAAAAGGAGAGACAAACACAATTCCTCACTGCTGACTTTGTGATCAGAACGATTGCCTTTCTTTGCTGCCCAGGGATAGCTGCCCAAAGAAATAGCTACATGTACACACAGGGATGTGAATGGGACTGTAGCAGCAGACTGCAGCCAAAAGCCTACATGAACACAACATTGATTAATCCAACTTTAATGAGCTTGAAAACATTTTACTGAAGACATGCTGCTATTGTGAAGCTGTGACTCATAGATGAGGTAAGCCAGCGCTCCTCTTAAATGTTCAGACCTTTAATTTTAAGGAATTGAAAAAGAGATGAAAAACAAAGTTTCAAAAGTCAGATCGTCTCTCAGCTCTGACGAGCTAGGGAAGGAAAAACCAGATCCACAAATCTCACATCTGAGACAGAAGACAAAGCATTACAGTGATTTCACCGCGCATCAGAAGACTGGAAATGCCAAAGATCTTCACATTGGACTCAGCCAGCAGTGAAAATCCAGCTGTCCTTTCAGGAAGCTGCAGACTACTTGTCACACTGTATGAAATCAAATTACTGCACTTCTGAGAAGCTGCTTTTTGTGCCACCAGTACCAGCAAACAACCCCACTTTTAAGGCATTTTCTACAGAACAACTTCAGGGAAGGAAAATAAACGTGCTTTCAGTGGATGCAACTTTCAGAAACATTTTTCCTTTGAGTGTTTTACTTCTTCCTTACAGACTTCTGACCGGGTCTCCCGTGCACTACAGAGACAGAAGTCAGTTCTCATGGAGCCATCATTTTTCCCTAATGGGCTCAGAGAATTTAATTCTGTTTTTCTAATTATCTTAATAGTTACTCGGAAGCAAGAATTTTATAGACTAATAAAAATAGACCTAAAATAGTTTTTTAAAAGCTGCTAAATATGAGGGGAAAAAATCTACCCCAAATATTTGTAAGCTGGGTAAATGACAGTCATAGAGTGCTCCAGACTGAACAACCTCAGAGCTTGAATTTAACTGGAAATAACTTTGCTTCTTGAATTGTTCTTTAAAATCTTAGTAGCCAAATTCCTACTCTACAAAAACTCGGTTTGATTTTGATGCTCCCAGCTCTGGAAGCACAGTGTTACACAGCCATCTGATACATTCTTGTTTTCAGGGATTCTCTTACTGCTTTTGACCTTCCCTAATCCAAATGGCATTGAGCTTCTCTGACAAGATTTCAGGGGAAAAGACAAGTAGATTCCATAAACATTGGTAAAGTTAAAGCACGAACGTCCATTGTGATAAATGGAGCAGAGCATGCTCACTTTGCTCTCATTTATATGGCACATTTGGCAAACTCCAGTATAGCTGACAATGTGTGAACAGAGTAAGGAAGGAACATCTTTTACAGCAATTGACTGGTGACCACATGTACGATGCTGAAGGTGAAATCCACTATAAAGGTTTACATCGCGATGCTGTGACTCCTGCAGAGGGATCTCTGGCACTGAGTGAGGTGTGGAAGTGCCTTCAGAATCACATGTAAAACAACTGAATAGGTCAGATCTTTCACTGTTTTTTTCAGGTCTTAGGTACATGACCTCTTCTTCTCTCTGCCCCAGAGCTTTGAATGCAGATACCTGCAGTCCCACGTGCCCCACGCAGAACTCATCATGCTCTGAACCTGGTGTCCTCCAAGGGGTCAATGCTGAAGATCACAGTTGGGTTTCAATGAGGAAGAGGCAAGAGCTGCTGTGCCCTGAGCTGCACAGGAGCAAAGCTTGAGCACACACCCCACGGGTAAGAGCCCTGAAATTCAGGTCTGAGGAGGATCAGCTGGTTTCAGAAGATCACTCAGCTTAAGCCCTTAAACCCACTTAGGCCTCCATCCACAAAGGAGTTAAGCACCAAAGTCTCACTTTCTAGGGTTTTCAGTTCACTCTGACACAAACCAAGCGTGTGAATGCCTGTACCATACAAACCACAAGAGATATAAAACAGAGTTATCTAAATGAAGAAGTTGAAGGAAATATACAGAGAAAGGAATGAGCTATCCACTTGCTTAAATGTGAACTATTTGCAAGAAAGCATATCAGTTACACGCAGATAACCCTAAAATATCTATTCTCCGTTCCTCCTTTAAAAGTGGTCCACAAAGCACTGCATTTCTCACATTCAGCACATTCAGTGCTTTCTCCACACAACGATCCTTCTCCCATTCCATCCTGCAATGCTGGCCCCACTAATCACTGACATATGCTCCAGCGCAGCGCGTTTCCTCTGGCATGCTGTAAAAAGCAGCGCTGTCACCAGAGCAATGTACATGCTGGCAAATATGGTCTGTCAGGTTTTGTTTTCAAGGACTATAAAAATAGACTTCACTTGAGAACTCATACCCTCTAGAGATAATTTTTTTTTTTTTTAAACCAAGTTTTCAGATGGCTTGCTAAATGAAATACAAGACTATGCTTTTTCTCTCTGGATGTTTGAAAACAATAACATTTTCAGGTTAAGCCAATATTTGAAGTTTTATTGCATGACTGACAATTCTCAGCTAATTCACCTGCAAACACCAGTGCTCCCTCCTCATGTGCATCAATTTACAGCTGCTCCTCAGACATTTCTATGAGAAGCAGCCTCTTATTACAGAAATTATCTGAAAGTCACAAGCACTTCACCTGCTTCCAGAGCCGAAGTCTTTCACCTTTGGTAACCAGCGTTACTCTGTGCCCATAACAGCCTAGGCTGAAAAGCAAGAAAAAAGATCTTGGCGTAGCTTGAAGTTTGAGACACTTTCCTGTTAGTCTGTATGTAATTGGCTTTGCCAAGGACTCTTGTTCTCTAATCAGATGGCCCAAGCTCGTATTTGCAGAAAATATGCAACTAGGGAGGAAGAAAATCTATTATCTTCTACACACAGACACTCCACAGCAATTGAAATCAAGGACAACTCAAGTAGCACCCTCCACGTTTCAGATAAGACTTTTCTCATCTTCCACATCCCATTCACGACCTGCATCTGCGATCACAAACAGCTCGAGGCAGCACGAGACAGCCTCTCCTCAGGGTCATTTAAGAGACTGCAGCTGGAAGAGAACAGCTATAGATCGTACATTTCTATTAGATCTGAGCTTCTGAATTTAAGAATTAGTTTAGGTGACAGTGCATGTGACATCCTGCTTAGAAGGATGTGGGAAAAGGAGAACTGATTTACCTTACGATTGATTACCGAGGCTCTAACTCAAGTTTCTGCATGCACCTATGTGCAAAAAAAAATTTTTTTAATCACATTACATTGTATTTAGCAATGGTATTCTGTTTTGGCTGAGAGAGCACATGGCAGCAGCACAGATGTATGTGCATCTGGCAGCTCTGCTGAGGAAGTTCTCAGCAGCAAAGACCCTCTCCCCAGTGCTGGCCTACTGAGATAGTGGTGAGACAAACTACAAGCAGATGAACTGAAGAGCTTGAAGACACAAACTCGGGCTTAAGTGGGACGGCAGAACACTGAGATTCAAACAGGACAGCAGGGTCCCAGGGAAGTCAAGAGACAACATGGGAAGAGCTCCCCTCAAGAAATATCTGGATCTATCACCACAGGAGGAGAACAGCAAGTGACTCATGCCTACCTTGTCAAAACAATGAGAGAAATCTGAACTGAAATAGGAGATGGATCTCAGAATTGCCTGCTCTTTTTTAAGCTCAATTACAACAACAGTACATATATTTGACATTCCTCCTCATAAGATTTTAAAACATCTGTTTTATAAGCAGCAATGATAGAAGGCACGACAGAACAGTTCCTCTGGCAGTATTTGAGTGAAGACGCCCTTAATGCTTAAATGAACCTCACTCAGGGATATTTTGATAAATGTTAACAAATTGGAGGAGTGGAGATGCAGCTTTCACACATTCCAACTGTGTGAAGGAGGCGTTGGCCAAATCTCAATACAAAGATGTATTTTTAACCACAATGTATACGCTCAGCAAAGCACAGCGCACAATTCCCCACTCCTGCTTTTCTCCAAAGGAATTCCATGTTTGCCAAAATGTAACAGCTCCTTCTGCAAAGTGCAAGAGACAAATGTAATGATGTAAATCCCATGAACACTGGAGTTTACCTAAACAGATCCCTGCTAAAGAACTGAGCTCTGAGCACCTGCATTTCCAGTGCAGCATCACACACTCCCAGCTTCACTAGCACCTCTTCCTATAGCTGGAGCTGCCTCTGTTGGAATTCAGCTGCTTTGTGAAACTCTGCTTATTTCTCAATCCATCCTAAGCTTAAAAAAGAAACACGGTGGGTTTGGATGATTAAAGGAAGAGGGAAGAGATACTACACATGGTGATTACTGGGACAATTTACTCCTTTAAGGCTGATCTCCCCTTCACATTTTCAAACAGTCAGCAGGAACAACAGGAAAATGCGAACAATGATAAGCATTTAGTCCCTTTGGTCTCTCCTCTTTCTCGCTCCAGATACATTTCTGCCAGTTTCTGCATCAAAATCCCAAGTCTTCTGATACTTTACAGACGTTTTTGAAGCGTAATTCCATGCCTGCAGACCCAGGAAAGCAAAACAATATTGGGAAGTCTCATTCTGAACAGTTTAATTGTGCCAACATAACTTTTTCGCCACAGTGAAGGAGACCTGGGAACAGATGCTGTTTTCTTGAAGTGAGATTTTTTTTTTGCAGATGAAATCAGTTTCTTAAACAGGATTCAAAAACAGCCACACAAAAAAAATTGGACAGCACGCAACAGTAATAAATAAGTAAGCATCAGTTTTAGATATTTCCAACACAGCAAGCTGCAGCCTGAGAAGCAGAGAGAAGCAGCAGCAGCCCACAGTGTATTGGTATAACGCATGCAGGAATGAAAAAAGGCTTACTTCTTATTACTTGGCTATCACACACGAAAGCCTGACAACTGATAATCTGCAAGATACACGAGACCACAGAAGATAATCACAGGGTTTACTTCTTTTTGAGATACTGAACCCTCTTAAGCAGTGGCTAACATGAACTGACAGGTATGTTAGCTAAATGTAAGTGCTCCTCTGCAATGTTACAACAAGTAACTTACTGCCTAACTAAAGCCCTTTGCAGAGTAACACCTGTACTTACCTACCTTTTGAGGTTCTGATTTCCTTTAGTGAGGGAATAGATTTTTGATTTCACTCATCTGAGCTGAAAGTGCAGCATCTGAAGAGCAGCACTTTCAAGGACACGGAGTTAAGATTAAAGTCAGATGAGAAGAAGAGAAGGAACTGCTCTTTCTTCTAAAAAAAAATAAAAAGAAAATCCAAATAATCTTATGGGATGCTAGACCTGGTTATGTGTATTTGTGTATCATACCTTGGATCAAAGTCACTAAGACTCCGGTTTTTCAAAGGAGCATCACATCCTAAGACATCTTTGAAAACTTTGGTCTGAACATTAAGAACACTCAAACACTTTCGCTTGTTTTATTTATTAAGCAACAGCTCATGTTTACTAATGCCTGAGAAAATTCCTTCTTCAGACTTCATCTGAGAGATGCTGAGGAACATTAGGTGTCTCTCTTCCATCATGGAGAAAAATTGTTTTGTTGATAGCGATGCAAACGAAGAGAAAGCAACTTCCCAAATGAATCTGAACAAACAATTTACACAAAGGCAAGCCTACGTGATATTCCACTCAGGAAAATCAAGATGGCCTATTCAAGATTTTAAATGTTAGAGCTTCTTGCATAATTATAAGCAAAGGTGGAGAAGAGGATGATAGAAAGCCATCTTAGTTTGCACACATAATTGCAAGCAAAGAATTTCGGGCTTTAGAGAAAAAGCAGAGTTGAACCTTTCATAACAACCCAGCTTTGTAAAAGCAGCTGTTCAAGTGGGCAGAAGCAAAGCAGCTCTGCATGCAGGAGACTGCTAACAGGTTCAGATCAGATCCAACAAAACCCTAAAACAGAGCAAGACTTTGACCAACAAAGAAAAAAAAATCTCCATTCTAATCAGGTTATTCAAAAGACAGAGCAGTCGCATACAAATGTAGACTTCATTCATTCAAAATGTTCTTGCAGGACACTGACAGATTCACCATTGTTCTGCAATTCCTTTATACTTATTACTGACTACAAGTGCTGCAGCAGGAAGAGAGTTCATGCAAGTTCAAAGTGGAAGTTCCACAATCCATACCTGACCAACAACCTCTTCCAGATTTCTCTGAAGCTCAATGCCTGCTTGGCCATTATTTCAGCAGGCAGCTGGAATTCCTACACATTTCAAACAAACAGTCTGACCACACAGGACAGATTTGTATTTGAAAGCTGTGCCATCAAGCCACTGCTACATCAGCTGAGAAATACACATTGGTGCTGAGGGGAGAAGCCCTGAACACAAATTGGTGACCTCAACACAAAGGCAACACTCAACTTGGTAGGGAAGGATGGCATCATTCATTGCATTGAGAAAATTTTTAGAAGCTACTTTCTGCTACTTCTTGTGCTAATTGGACAAAATAAAGTACTACAGTTGAAAGATTGATAAGGGTTTGAGTCTGGAAGACACAGGCACTGGATAAACATTAAGAGTAAAACTCAAGGTTCGGTACTGCTGTGCATTCAAGTCTTTGCTGCCTCCATTTTCCTTCCATTCTTCTCCATTTCTTGCTAAGCAAAGAATCACAATATCCACACAAGTTGCACCTTGCTTACAATGAGTTTTCCATTTGAGATTCTTATTATGTTTACTTGCTTGTCATTGCAGTTTGATTCAACAATATGGGAAAGCAAAAGCTGTAGACACATAAACCACATTTCGTAGGGTACAAATCTCAAGCCCACTGCTGCCATTTAGCAGCTGCCACCAAGCAGGCGCTTGTTCACAGCGCTTGGAAGACCTCTGAGAGCACCCAGACAACAAGACAAATTTCATCCCTGGCTCACTTTGATGGCAATGCATTTGTGCACTTGCACAACGATTTCCAAAAGATGAAAGTCAGTTGAATGCCACTCAGCTTTGGTACTGTTAAACAGAACTCAGTTTTAATTAAGATGTCTGAAGAGAGGTGTTCTAAGACCTGAAGAAGTCAGACCTTAAAAATGAACCAGCTGACATTTCCCCCAGCTTTCTGAATACGCTCATGATGGACACTAATCGCCGTAGCAAGGAGTTGGTGCTTCCAAGAAAGTGACAAGAAGAATAAATAACTTCTCTTGTGAGCTACAGAAAATGTCATCAGCCTTAAAAAGGCAACTCAGTGAAGTGAGAAGGTGCAGAATAGCATCAGAGGGAACTCCACGAGTGGGACAGCTGGAAGAGTTCAGTTTTAATAAAATCAGCAGCTTCTCCACTGAAACAAGCTTCTTCCCTGGGTACTGGCATCACTGGAGCACTGCTTGTACTCCACTGTAACAGTGGTTGAAAAGCCTTAATTATAGATATATGCTCCAGAGAGTTCTCTTTTAACCCCGGAGCTAAGATTAGAGAAAATGAAGCAACTGCAAAAGGGCAAGGAAAAGAGCTAATTATTTAGAAAGAAAAGCAAATTTAAAGACCAAGATGTGGCAGACCTCCCTTCTTTGAAGCCACAATTTAAAGCTTTATCAAGTTTATGAACAATAAGAAGTGTCAAGTGACATATTTCTTATATTTTAAGGGGCACATGGGACTTGGGTGCAGAGCTGCCAGCAGATCTCAGACATGGGAGCAGTTAAGTTCCTGTTCTACCCAAGATTTTAGAGAAGAGGGGCTGCCCGGTAATCTCTTGTGCCACACACTGATTTACTGACTGGTAGCTTTCTCCAATCATTCATCAGACCCCTTAAATTTGACAAGAGAGGCACAGTCTGACAAGTCAGCCATAACTTGATACCCAGTACTGCTTGTATTTCTCACAAAGCTGTGTAATAAACACTCTCATCCTTGTTACCTACCCATTATCCAGTCGAGGTAACACAAAATAACACCACGAGTGTCAGTTACACTGATAGGGGAGATACCATTACCACTGAGAGGTCATATTTTGTGCTAAATGAAGCAGGACAAGTACCACTTCCTGCTCCCCAAGTTGTAAGAAGTCACGAGCAACACGCCAGACCTGTTTATCTGAAGGTAAACTCCAAAGGAGATAAAGAATGTGAAAGTTTGTTCATGGCAAACAAAATGCAAAAGGCAGTCTTAAAGGAGAGCAGAGAATTACAAAATTGAGGTGGATGTGCTCTTATTTCTGGATTAGGGAACAGAGAGTCATTGTTATACTCCTGAAAGTGACTTGAGCATCAGGATTTGTACAGGTGTCTGTGAAATCTGATGAACAGATTCAAACTTCTGTTCGCTGCCAAAAAAACCCATTGACAGCATTCTGCAAACAATCTGGGATCTGCAGTCAGAGTTTCTTTCGCAGCCCTCTCTAGAAGCAGAGGAATCCCAGATAAAGCTGCATATAAAGGGAATACATGAGCAGCCCAACCACACCAAGGCAGCCTGAAGTGGTTCTGTCCTGGGAGACTGGTTCAAATTAAGACAAAGTACAAATTTAGGACAGAATAGTTACTCCTGATTTGATTCCAGAGTAAGAAGCGCTAGATACAAAGCTAATAGCTATTCAGCTTTAACAGAATCTACATAAGCATTGCTTAAATGACATTTTAAAAAACAATTATTTAAGTAATCATTGATATCTGCTTTCTATTCCAGTATATCCCACCAGCTTATCCAGATCTTAATCCATTCAGTTATGGAAAAATTCCTTTCCAGTTTTCTTAAAAAAGTGATCCAGAAGACCTGTGTGTGCATTCCATTCACTAAACACGAGTGCTTCTCTGCTACTCTTCCAAGATTTCATATGCACAAAGCTATTGCAGCCACCTGCCCCTGGACTGCACCGTGCCATGCAATATTTATGGTACCAAGCAATTTAAAGCAGCACAACTTACTGAAGTCACTCCACAGAGAGAACAGCACGGAAGACACGAAGCATGATGGACCCTCCAGAGAGGCAGAGTCCTTTGACAGCCAACGTCACAACAGCTCTGTTCACATGTGTTCATACCTCCCTGATGTACACTGCACCACAGAACTCCACACTCTGCATTCTGGTTATGGTACACTCCATAGGAGCCTACAAACGGCAGCTCTCCTGCACTGAACGTGATGCTACGTGAAAGGTGATACTATCTCAGCTTGGTAGAAAGCATTTTTCGCCTGACTTCAACGTACCATCAGTGATAAGGAACTTTCCAATATTTTCTCAGTTGGTCAAACACATGGCAGTTAGCTGGCAGGAAATTTGTAACTACAGTTGCTCATAAATCTTGCTGTCTCACCATCTGATCCCTGCTCATAGTGGGAAAACATACAGCTCTGCAGATCGCTGTGTGATTATGGCTTTCACTGCTGACCTACGGATGTCAGGAGCCAGAACATTTTCCTGCTGAAATTTTCCTTTAAAGAAGAAGAGTTAATCATGACAGTGTTTAAGAACTGCATACAGAGTATGTTTCAACAGCCAGCCACAGAATTACCTGGATCATCTGCCCCATGGCAGAAATAACCCCATGGGATACAAGTACAAGATCCCCTGTTTTCACACAACATAGGGGAGCTGGAGCACAGCCTGTTGGTTCATTCAATGATGTGTTACCATCACGGTTCAGACCAGCAGAAATAACGAGATCAGTGAAAGCTCTAATTTCTTAATCAGCATCTTTTCCCAGGTTAACTTTGGACCTCACAACTGCAAGATGGGTTCACCACTTCATGTACTCTGTGCTTCAAAACTCTTCCCCCTCACCCCCCAGTCCTCTTTCCTTCTAAGAAACTTAACTTTTGTGTAAAGTCACTTTGCAATACAACATTTAGTCAGCCCAGGAAAAACTGCTCATTTTGCAACTACACTGAAATAATGAACTTCAGAGTAGCCTGTTCTGGAAATTGGCCACACAAAAATAGCTATTTTAGCTCTAGCACTTGCACTTCATTCCTTGCATTCCAATTATTTTACACTATGTTTATCAAAATAAGCTTTTCTAAGTTTGCTTTCGCATCAGCTAGGAAGCATCTAGCCAACACAAGCAACAATGGCAGCCTCAAAGGTGTCAGAGGGAGCCAAGCTCAAAGTTCAGCTGCAGCACCAAGGGCCAGTGTGCCACTGCCAAAGACACGGGCAGCACGACAAGTTGGCTTTCTGCTTACCTCTGGCTTGCAGAGAGCAGAAAGGTTTTCCTCTTCTCTTCCCAAGCCCTGGGGAAGCCTTCCAAGCAGGGGAAGTCTGCAGAATCACCCCATTCTTGAGCAGCACGTGCCAGCAGCAACATGAAGCTGACAGCCAGAGACAGTTTCATAGCTGCCCCGAGGTTGGTATGGCAAAGCTGATCTTCTTCCTCTGGTGAAGAAGAGGTGAGCAGCAGAATTCTGGAAGCAGCACTGCGCTGCTCCCTGCTTAGGTTGTAACCAGGCTGCTTTTTCAGCAGTACAGCCCAGACACTTGAAACTTAATTGCACCAAAGCCAAAGTTTACAACCCCAAATTGCCCAAGGGCTGCGTTCCCACAAGTCTTCAATCACATTTGAAGCCTGTGTCTCATTCACAGCCCCGAGCAGCCAGGTAGAGCTGGCAGCAGAGGGCACCACACAATCAGCTTTGTGATTTATATACTTCCATCATGCTCACAAGTGATTTTATAGAGCACAAATTACTACTACAACAAGCTACAGGGTGACTTTATAAAGCATGCATCATATCAAATGAAATGCATAAAACGAAAGGCTGCTAATTTGCCACAGTGCTTTTATCCAGCAATTCAGAGAATGAGATGTTCAAGCTTAATCTCTCCTGGAGTTCAGACACCACGTTCCCATAACAGCACACACCACGCAGAGCGGATCTCCAGCGTGGCCAGAGAGGTACTGAGGGGGATCTCTGCAGAGGATTAGGACTCATGCAGCTATCACATCAGCCCAAGCACAAACTACCAGCCCACAGACTAACTCATCTGTGTTTTACAAACCGCAGGACCAAACAGCAATTAAATGTTTGGGCTGGCAATGCCCAGCAGCCTCCGAGGCAGAGAACTGAGATTCAAGAGACAAAAGGAAGAGGCTGATTTCTCTTGAAATCCTCCACACCTGCAGATCATGTGTTTTTACCTACTGAATACCTGTTAAAAAAAAAAAAGAGAAAGATGAAACTACACCAAAGTCAATCTTTATTACATTAGCATGCAGATATACGCACACTGGTGAGGAAAAAAATATATTGAGTACAGGAAGCTAAGCCAATACTTTTGCCATCAGCAGAACATTTTAGTATCTCCATCCTGTCGTCCCTACCGAAAGCCACCACCCCACCAACGCTGTTGCACACACCATGAAAAAAGGACTTCCCAGTTCATATTGCCTGATGAGCAATTGTAAATCCATTATGATAAAGGATGCTTCTGCACATGCTGTTGTAGTCGAAGCAAGTCAATGCAATATTGACACCTGCAGTGTGACCTTGGGGCAGGTCCGTCACAGCTTGAAGCCATCCCTTCTCTGCAGGGTGAGACTCAAGCAGCAAAGCTCCAGAAGAAGAAACCCAAGAGCAGAAAGAAAGAACCCAGACCTGAACCACGGTGTTGAAGCACCCTGTTAATTTCAACCACCATAATGTTTCCCCTGAAAGCGAAACTACAGAAACAATTAACTGCCCAGGAACTTCTGCAGAAACAATCCACCATGATCTTCTCAGGAATATATTTACACGGCTCCTGGTTGCTTAACTTTCTGATAGCTTTGTTCAAGCACTAGAAAGATTAAACAAGGCAAAGATAGCCTGCATGGATACACCGCCCTTGTGAAAGTAGCATGCAGCACAGGTGCACAACTACACAAACTATGCATGATTTAAACATCCAAATCTTAGCATTGCAACTGTATACTCTAGGAATTCTTTTACCATTGTAATCCAACTGCATCTTAAAACTTCTCTCTCCTTTTGCTTTAACTCCGGAAGATAACATTACTGAACAGCAAGCAGTATTTGAGGGAAAGAATGAGCACGAACAGAGATCTCACTGAAAACCTCATTTTATATCACGTCTAAAATGCCTCCAATACAGACACAAGCCTGCACAAGAAGGCAAATTAAAGCCAGAAATAGAAAAAAAAATCTCTTTTCTGACTGCAACGAATATTGATTTTTATGATACAACCTCCTATGGTCTTACTAGTTTTGGTGTTAAGAAGTCAGCCCTTCTGTATGGCTTCACGAGCAAGCAGACAAACAGCACATTCATTACAAACTGGAAGGTGATGAGCTGTACAAAACTGTGAATGGCTGTCAGGACCATTGGAATCATCAGCACTGAGAGTGCCCGACAAACTCCCTGCAGTCAGCTGGCAGATAACTCTATGACAACAGTAAAAAAAACCAACCAAACAAACAACCATTTGTTTTATCTTTATTCTGCTTCATCTGAAATTATTTTCACCGTGGCAGCCAGCTGTCCTTCGGGGTATGTTTTCCATTGCTCAGTGTAACTGCAGCTATCACTTCAGGGCCCAGTCCTTGAAAAATACACACATATGATACACAGACATCTTTGCTGTCAGACCCACTGTGACCCACAGCTCCACATTAATGAGAAGGGAAGGTCGAGCCTCCATCCTATGCCCAGCAGCTCTGGTTTGCACAAGCTTTCATTTCAAATTCCCTTGCAATCAGCACAAATATTTCCTGCCCAGTTCAACACACCCTCAAAACAAAACAGACCTCAAAATTTATGGACAGCTGTCACGCTTCAAACAGCTATAGGATAAAGAAAAATAGGACGAACACTCTGCATAGCACAGGCAGTAAGACATATCTTAGTTCTGAGATGACTGAACATATACTGAAATCAGCAGTGATGCACTGCACTGTAGAAACTCCCAGGCTTACAGCTCCTCTTACCCAAAGCTCAGGGACCATTTTGGAAGACCAAAAATAAGAAGTAAGCCTGTTACCGTCTTTTCTGCTGGTCTAGACTTAACCAAAATTAACTGCTACCTCCACAGCAAGGAACTTTGAAGCTTCCCAAGGATAATTACCAGCTTCCGCCTTCACAACGCCTAGAAGCCGCTATTTTACATTGGTCTTCACCTTGCCAAAACGCCAACCATGCAAAGCTGTGCAGCAGTGGCCTGCAGGGCTGGGTTTTGTCAGCCATGCAAAATAAGCTGCCTGCACACAACACAAGCCCAAGCACAAGGCAGTACTGTTAGGCTTGCTACAAGCACTGTGTGCATTAAAAGGATTTCTGTGCAGTCTTGAGGGTCAGCTGCACCACCACTACATGGCACACAATAACCTCTTCCCCCATCAGCATGGGGCACAAGCAGGAGATGACGATGATCACACCTGGGCTTAACCCCAAATGCTCACATCTGGAAAGCATTTCTTTGGGAAGGAAGAGCCCAATCCCAGCTTGGCTATACCTTGTTCCAAGAGAGGAATTGCCACAGGAAGTTTCTCTACCTTTACGGCGCAGTCATAATAGCAAGTCTCCAAGGAGGGAAAGATTTAGACAACCAAGAGTTTTAAGTGGTTCTGAAGAAGGAGAGTCTTGTGAAACAGCAGCTGAAATGGTAGTTACACGCTGACATTTCAAGCCTTCACGTCCTCATCATCCTTAATGGTACGGAGCCAAACCAAGAATTGGATAAAGCAATTACATTGCCAGAAGTAAAACAGCAAAGCTGAGCTTACAAATGTCTGATTTGGGTGACCTAGCACTGCTGTCTCTCACACGGAGCAGAAGGGTTTGTCTGTTAGACGTACAGCTACACCACTGGGACCAGGAAGGAATTCAGCCACTCACTGCAATGTCACCGAGCAGTGGGCACACAGTGGGAACAGCTGAGGGACCCCGAGCTCCTCCTGTCCTCAGGGAGGGCTGGACGCAGACATCACGCCCTGCAAGTCCTCGCCACAGGGCCTGGGGGCACCAGCTGTAAAAGGAGCTGCTCGCTGCCCGCACCTGAGGCAGGTGAGGAGAAGCGGAGCGGACGGCTCTCCTTCGGGAGGCAGAATCCTCTGCGCTGTAAGGACGGGACAAGCCTTCCTTTCTCCCTACAGCACAGAGCTCGCTCTACTCCCTCGCCGCGCTCAGCCGAAAGGCGAGCAGACCTCCGGATCCACGCTCGGTACCGGCGTCCCACCCGCAGCCCATCCCCGCGCAAATCCCTCATCCCTCACCTTACGTAAAGGCAGACCTCGCGTTCCCCACGGAGACCAACGACGCTCCCCAGCGCACCCCGCTCAGTCGGGCAAAGCTTCCCCCGGCCCTCCCCGCGCCCGTCGGGGCGAGCCGATCCCCCCGGGCGCTCACAGCCAAACGGGGAGCGCTCAGCCCCCCG
>JAOWBP010004313.1:13599740-13613765 GCA_028571105.1 Tragopan temminckii
GGCCATTTAAGGTAGCCCCAGCCCCTCTCGGGAGGGGTAATTGGGTCATAATTTGTTTTCAGTGTCAAGATGGCGTCAAAGATAAGACAAAAATCTCCAGGTTTGGGGGCTAAAGAGACAGGAGAAATCCTGACCCGGGGCCGACCTCAGAGGAATGGCCACAAGCTCCGGTAAGGAAGATGGCAGGTGAGAGATTTACAGCTGGGGCAGCTTTTTGATCCTCTCCCAACACTCGGAGCCGCTGAGCCCAGTTGCCGGCTCCCAGGTCAGACTGTCTCCTGCAAGGACTGCTCAGGTGGAAGGATTCTGTCCAGCACAGGGCCCCTCAGCTGCGATGTTCCCAATGCTTTTCCTTGAATCTCCGTGCTTACGGAGCCACGTGACTGGAGACCCATCTAAAGACAAGACTTGTTCCCAAACCACAGCTGTAGGCACAACCTCCAAGCACAGGGTGACAGTGTAGGTAGAAGGCAGATAAACACTCTTGCATTTGTTTGTTTTTAAATAAATCCACACGCTCTAGCTATGCACCCCTCTGACAGCCCCCACTTGAAACCACCAGCACTGTGATCCGTCCAGGCTGCATTTCCCCATATAGCCAATAGCGCTGGAAGAAAACCAAGAGCAATGCACCCTTCCCAAGAGCATCCCTGGCACAATGGACAAACTGCAGTCCCATACCCTGCACCTCTCCAACACCAACTTGCATTGCTTCACCCCATGAAGGATCCATCCCCAGCTGGGAGAAGCGCACGTTTACTGCTCTCACAACACTCACGTGCTCGGGTGGGGTCAGTAAGCATTCTCCACAGCAAGCATCCTTACTTGTGAAATTCCCTTTTTTTCTGCCTATTTGTTCTTTTGCATGAGGAATTCAGGTCCTGACCACCCTGAAAGGCTTTACAGTAACTAGAGAACCAGGGGAATTTATGGCGTCACCAGCAGCTGAAAGCAGAGAAATTGAGAGAAAAAAGGATTATTTTTTTTTTCCCCAGTCTGTAGCTACCTTGACAAAAGTTCTCATGGCCCATAACTGATCTGCAGGAGCAGTCTGGTTGGAGTGCCTCAGCTGGGAGCAGCATCCCAAAGTGAGGGGCTGGGCAGCTCTATGTGCTGAGCTGCTGCACAACATGTCAAACCGAAAGCTCCCTCAGCTGTTCACCTTCCCTGTTCCAAGTGCTCCTGCATACCAGCCCAGCTTTTTATGCGAGGGTCAGAGCTTACATCCAGTAAATGGTGGAAATTCTTGGGGAGGGGAGGGGGGGAGGTGTTGGGGGAATTCCTTCCATTAGAAAGGTAGGTTTGGATCAACGAGAACATCAAACTGGTGGGCACAGATCCTCCCAGGGATGATTGGATAGAAAAGAGCTGAATGGCCCCATTTGGGGTCAGTGGGATCCTGGTTGGGCTCTGTAGTTGGGGTGGTGCTGGGCTGTTTCCCCGTATCTTCACACACCGGGGCTGGATGTGGTGCCTGCTGCCCTCAGCCTAACGAAGGGCCTGCAATTTGGACAGCAAGCCCCAAACTGAGTGGATTGGGTTGCTCAGGGCTGCCTGCCAGGCCACGGCTGCCAGCCTCCCCTGCTCAGCAGGCGCAGGGCTGGCAAAGACCCAGACACCCACTTGTGCTGTGAACAAGATCACTGTGGGATGCAACCCAGCTCCCCGCCCCGTCCTGTGAACAAGGCAGATTTGCCCACACAGGTGTCAAGGCCAGGAGGAGACACTGCAGGCAACACTCAGACACTCGTGCTCAGCCTCCTCTGTGGCCACAGCTGGGATTGGTGATGCTGCTCATCACTGTGCCCCCAGACCTTGCTGCCCTGAGCTGTGGCAGGGGAGCATCCCCCCAAGCCAACTCTTCCCTCCTCACCTGCCTTGCAGTCACTGCTTTCCCCTGCATGGGCAGCTGTGCTTCCACCTTGGTGCTCTCTGCTGAGGAAGCAGATCCTGGAAAACATTCAAAAAACAATTAAGTAAAAGCATATTAGGGGGCTTTGAGGTACTTAGGAAAGAAGCCAATGCTGCTTGTGAGGATAAGAGATCTCACTTGGCAAAGTGAGATTGAGTGTTGGCAGAGCCGCACAGTCACCTCTTATTGGATACAAGGAAATAAATTAAAAAACAAAAAGAAAAAAAAAAAAGAGCAAACCCAAGCCCTGAGGCTCTCCCTCTACCCTCAGCCTGCTCTGCTCAATCACATCTCTAAAGCATAAAACCATTAAACGTGTATTTGCATTTTTCCCCAGTCCTCTGTGCTGCCCTTTCTGCTGAGGAGCGGAGAACTGGAGCCTGGTTTCCATCAGCACAGCAAGGAGGCTGCAGGAGGGCTCACACAGACAATCAGACGTGTTCAATTTCAATCTCCAGCAGGAAAAAAAAAAGAAAAAAAAAAAACCAACAAACGAACCATTTTAATGGTCTTCTCATCCCACTGCAGCATCACTCCACTTCCACTGTCTGACAAGCCCAGCCAGCCCCTGCCCAGCAGCCACCCTGGGGACGGGGAGCGATCCCCAGTGCACGGGCACCCAGCTTAGCGAGCTAACACTGCCCTCGCACGGCAGCTGGGAGCACAGGAGATGCGATGGTCTCGGCCAGGGCGCTCGGTCTGCTCGCTGCAGTTTCAGAGTGTAAATACATGAAAAAGAGACTGAGCGGATTCCTCCCTGGTTTTGGAGCATGAAAACTTGTGGGTTGCTTGGCGAGGAGCCAGCACGAGATGAAGCAGAGTTATCTGTGCAAGCTGCAGATTCATCAGCAGTTTGTTTTCAGCACCGGATTTCCCAGTATACCCTGCATGCTAAAGTTGGCATCTGCAAAACTACTGTTTGAAGTTGTTCTCCCTTCAGGCCTTGCTGCCTTTCCCCCACCAGCTCCTCACTGTGCTGGCAGAACCCACGCTCACAGCTTTGGGAATGCAAATGATGCAGCTTTTCCCTTTCCGTTGGGGTTTGCTGCCCTTGTCCTCACCTGAAGACCTTTCCCTGACACCTCCTAAAAATGCTCGGCAACATGCAGGTGACGTCCTGCAAAGTTTCTACTCTTGCTCCTTGTGACCTCTGGTCTTGTCTTCTTCAACTGAAGGCTCCCCAGCGCTCCTGCAGCACGCTGCCATGTGCAAAAAGATCCTGAATCTTTCTGCAGGCTTCCAGATGTCCCCAAACACAGGCAGTGAGAATACCAGGACTTTTCTGGAGTGCCAGCTCAGTTCCTCCCAGCTCCCCACTGCATAACAGACTGCCTTTAGCTAAGAGGTTAGATTCAAACAATTATTGATTGCAGATTTTGCGGCACATCAGTGTCATTTAACTTGACAATGAAAAAATCAGGTAATATATTTTGAGTGTAAAGCTCTCAGCATTCTATCATTCTTCTCTGTGATAGTCCAGGTGTCTGAAAAGCTATGCTACGTCTTTCCTGGCTAAAAATCAAGGCTAAAACATACCTCAGACAGTACCAGCAGAGACTTAGGAAATGCCATGACAGCTTTCAGGAGAACAAGCATTCCATCCACAACTTCTGCCATAACTCACTTCTTACTGAAGCAAAACACAGGAGTTGTCTTTGCTTACAAGGATGATGGTCAGGATGAAGAACAATACAGGAAAATGAAACGAAACAGAGCTCTACATGGAAGACAATCTCTCTGCTTAACTGATTTAACGCTGTGACGTTACACGTTAGCGTTGCTCTGGAGCAGCACCCACCTTAGCAGCTGGGCAGTGAATCAGAAACACCTGCCACAAAACATCCATGCAAAGCAAAGTGCCATCGGTTCTGGAGCTGAAAACGCTAAGAGAAGAAAAGCAAACACAAACGGGAATGTAGGCCTTGTTGCTAGATAGATCATTTATTAAAGTGAAATTCAGCATTTTATCTTTGTCAGACAGTATAGATTTAAAGTCTTATACACAGTGGAAGCAGGACATTTCCTACACCTCAGAGAAATGAGTTCTACAATTTTGCTATAAGTTACTAAGTAGCTTTAACAATACACAGCTATATTACACAGTTAAAAATACAAGGTGTCCAAAACATTTGGCATAATATCAGCACAACACATGGAGGCCAGAAACAGAAGAGAGAACACAGTTTTCCTCTCCCAGTAAGCCACTGAAAGACTCCAAGCCATTCTGTGAGTTACCTGCTGTTCACCTCCCCTGCACCCCAGTGCTGAGCAGGAACCAACCCAACCCTGCCAGGGTGCAGCTGGGAGATGCTGGAGATACGACAGCATGGCCTGCAGAGATGCTTGTGAGGGAAGTTTGGGTTTAAGGCAGAAGCCCCCCACTACTCCCCACATTTTCTTCAACCATTTCATGCATTTCTAACAGACGTGTTCACAGCCAAGTCAGAAACACGAGATCAGGGACAGCTGTGAAAAGTGCAAGGAGCATCTTACATCGTAACTGTTTGCACTCTGAAAGTGGAAAATGAGATCTCCCCTAACTTGGTAAGCTAGAGATGGCTAAAGGACATCAGTGACAAGACGAGTGAGGCATCAATAACATTCCTTCACCTTCAGGACTCTTCAGGCGACGCTGCGGGCAGTGCAAGGACTCCTTCTGGTAGGGAGACCACCTCCTATTACCCACTCTGTTAAACTGTAGAAGCAAAGTGACGCTAGTGCTCTAGGGAAGTATAATGATCTGCCAATTTAAATAAACAGTCCTCCAGCAGACCATTTCTCTTCCCTCCAACTGCAGTTACTGCTGAAGATCTCCCATTGGTATTTACATTTGGCTCAACCAAAAGACGTAAAGTGCACAGCTCCCCCTCCTTCCCCTCTCATAAAACATCCATTACTAGAGTTAACACAGAAAGAGTCTTCCCCCACCTTGCTAACTGTGGAAGCGTGTTTTGCTCAGCCTTTCCATGGGCTGTGTCCTATTTCTTTTTCTCCTTGCCATCATGATGTGCTTGAAAGCATGCATTTACTATGGATTATTTTGGCTCATGATTACAAACCCTCTCTTCTTGTACATAAGATCAACTTTAAAATGTCAGACAACATGTTTAGATCAAATTTTGTACACCACGGTATCTGGTGGTTTACAGCCACATTTCTGAGGAAAACTGGGACACCAGAGTATTGGGGCCAAGCAGTGCAAGCCTGTCCTCTCTGCTTTTCTCAGTCTGAACATCTAAAGTGCCTGTCAAAAGAAACATTAGCTTTTAATGCAATTGCTTACTTCAGGTTGATATGCAATATTCTTTGTGAGGCAAAGTTTTACAAAAACTGCATTCTAACCCAGCCTCCTTGGAAATGCACGCATTTCTCAGCCACCAGATTGTTGCTGACTTCACTCTTCACGTTTCAAACTCCCTTGAGTCGAGCTCAAGCCAATAACTACCAGTAATTATTTCTTCTTCTTCCTTTAAAGAGAGCAGAGGGTCAGCACACAGGATAAAATTAACTCTGGTAGAAACGTTTCTGCATTATTTGGATTTCATACTAATGGCTTTGGATCTGATCAGAGGTCTAATGAAGTTGATGCTGAAGTTGAACTGAGTTAGGCTATGTAATGGCTGGAGGGCTTCAAAGATAATTCCTCTACCCCTGGGTGAACATCTCCTATGCAGGCTTGTAAGAAATAAGCTTCCACTATATCATAAATGGAAAATGACACATGGTCATCCCCCATGCCCCAAGGCTTGTGCTCCATGGTTCAAAGCTAGACAGAATTTAAGGCCCAACTGTGAAAAGCAAAATGTAAAAGAGGCAAAAAAAAAAAAACCAAACCAACAACAACCCACCAAACATCATACCAGCCAAAGCCATCTGGGTCTTCTGCCTTTCCAATGAGTCTCATCTAAAAGTGCTACGAAAACCTCATGGCTTCACAAGTGTGAGGTTCAAACACATTTACTTCGAAATTAAAAAAAAAAAAAAAAGAGTTGGAAAGTCTTTTTTAATTGGCATGCAGCATAAGGAATCAGATACACAGAATGGTATTGTACAGAATGACAATTGCATTGTTGCGTTTTCTGGTTATTAGACACTAAATGCTTTTCAAGAATCACAGGCACCCTGAACATGGATATTGCTACTGAATTGACGTGTGATTTCAGTTTATAGCACGGCAGCCATAAAGTGGCTAACCCTTCCAACAAGACATCAGCTTTCATTTGCTCAAGGCGTTTTGCTCTAGCTAAGTTGAGAACAAGGCAATAAGGCATTCGCAAGGATTTATAAGGCTATGGGGTCTGACAGCCAAAGATTCTTTTGGGGTTTTTGCTTTTTTTTTTTTTGGTATCTTGCCCCTAAGTTTTCCACCTTATAAACAACTGCTAATGGCTGGTAAACATCACTTCATCATCACACATCATTATTATTATTATTTTTCCAAAAAAGTATAATTGCTTTAAGAGTGAAACCAAGGATCACATTTTACATCAATTGACTATTTTCAGAAAAAAATAAAATAAAACAAATTCCTGGATACCACCTCTGCACAAAGCATTCCAGTGAATACACCTGAACAGATGGAACCTGCCACCATATTTCCTCAAAAAGAATCATTTTGCTGCTGGCTGCTAAAACACCCCAACAGATGTATTTAGTCCTAGAAATAAAACAAATAACTAAAACCCCAAACAAACTACTTTTTTTTTTTTTTTTTTTTTTTTACAGTTTTGGTCTACAGGTTACGCTGAGGCGTAACTCTCAACTCAGAAACTCATTTTCCTTTAATAATATCCTCTGACTACGTGAGCACTTTGAATATTAACACGCAGTCAGAGAAAATACCCTTTTAGCTATCTGTCCTGAATGAGAGAAGCCAGATCTTGCTGATTGATGTGGGAACTGCTCCATCCTTCCAGTAAGGATCACCGTAAGTCAGAAATTTTTAGACATTCACAAAATACCAGTACTTGACATTCTCTCCTCATTCTCTGAGCGCTTCTCCTGTGCGATGTTCTTCGATTTCACACCGAACTGAACAAGGAAATGCTGAAACCACCACGCTCCCAAAACTTCACAACTGGGGCATGTACCATAACAGGTTATTTCTGGCTATGACACAGAACTTAAACATGCTGAAGTTCATTTAACATCCCCTTAGACTGTTAGCACACCATTCAAGGCTGATGTGAACACCTTGCTTTAAATTGTGACTTGATTTTTTAGAGACCTTGGGAGAGCTTCACTCGCGCCTTACAAAACATCTGACGCAGTATCAAGCTGGGATTGTGACTGTGTGCTCTGTTCTTCAACAAAGCATCGTCTAGATTCAGATTAATAAAATGCTAGCCAATGTTTTCAACTGTTGAGTTCAGTGCTTAAGGCTTGTTGAGAATATACTCTCTGTGTGGAGTCTTGGCATCTTGCGACAGAATGGAGACAACAGTTAGGACAGCATGAAAACAGAGTGGTGCTTTAAATCAGGAGATCCCCTTGTATAGAATTTGAGGTCACTGGAGAGCAGACAGATGTGACCAACAATTTCATTAGCTCCTTTAGCCAAAATAACTACTGCGTTGTTTATAAGGACACATTGGCTTTAAATAACAAAACCAGAGATATTTCTGTCTACAGCACTGTTTGTGAGCACCAGCAATCCACCCTCCAGGTCACAGAACTCTTAGGAAAGCACAAGTAACGCTCACAAAAGAAAAGTGCTTCCATACTTCTGCTCGTTCACAGAGACAGATGAAACGCACCACTCTCCAGCCAGTTCATCACGTTGGTTACTGTGCTACATCCATTAGCTTAAGTCTGATTTACACTAAGCAGAGCACACTAACCCACACTGCAGTTTTGTGACACCTGCTAAAGACCAGTGTCAGTATAATAGTCACATTGCTTCTGACTGATACCTGATCTGGCACAGAGATTAAGAGACAGACGTCTGAACCCACTGTTTCACCTTCTTTCATTAAGTCTTGAATACAAGGGAAACACACAAAAGTGAAGTGAAAGAGCATTTCTACCAACATGATCAATTCCAGCAAATTTGCCTTGATACCACATTCTGAGGAGCCGCAAAATTCCTTAAATGCTTATAGACAATTAAGAAGTGAGTTCTTAAATAAAAGAAATTGGAAAAAAGAGATTCCAGAAAGTTGTTCGGCTTCCATTTTGGGGGGAGAAGGGGGAAGGGAAGATGAAAAAAAAAAAAAAAAAAAGAAAAATCAATTTTCAGTCTAGTTGAGTAGTTCACTGGAGTAGAGTTGGTGAGCTGGAGCATTCATAGAAGTCTGAGACTTGAAGCACTGCCTCAAGGCAAGACAGAGCACATGTATGTGGGGAGCAAGCTTCAGACAAACTGCTGAGCCACGCACCTCGACAATGCATTTTATCTCTGCTGCTATTCCAGTCCTGCATGAAAACAAACTGCATGGTGTTTGGTGAGACAGCTGAATTCAGGGAAAAAAAAAATCCATCTGTGATCTAAATTGCATTGAGATGTAGATTTCCAGAAACATTTTAAAACACTACGTTAGCAGATTCCGCAGTCCTAAGTTTACTGTTTCCTTGTTATTCTCATTGCTTTATTCCAATGTGACTTTTAAATGAGGATGAGAAGTCTTCAGAAAAATGGTGTCCACATGTTCTCAAATATTCCTGATAAGAACTGTCTATACTTTTCCAGATTTACTGCATTAAAAAAAAAAAATTACAATATACTTCAAAAGTTTTTATATATCTAAAAAGCACAATACCATGTGTTCCTTCAAGATCTCTCCTATTCCAAGTCTTGTTAGTCTTCATTCTAGTTGCTTGCTACTTTCTGATTTCTGGTCCAGCCTGCTCTTGTTGTTCTTCACCATATAGATGAAATAAGCAAGAGTCTCTTTCTCATTCACAGGAATATTCCTGAAGTGTCGACTGACAGTCTAGAACAACAACATACAAAAAGACAGAAATTTGGAAATTTAAAAGTAGAAATAATCAGAACTCCGGGTTCCCTGCGTTTTCCAAAAACTGATTTTATGGTCGCTGAGCACAATATACTTTTAGGCAAACATGCACCAATTCAAACTGTCAGTCCTCGTTTACCTCTCTCTGTCTCTCTCTTTACAGCTGGAACGTTCATATGAGCAGAACACAGTCTTGCTATGTCAGCAGTATTTGCAGCCAACCTACAAGCGGAATTTGAAAGCCAGAAAGTCCTCCTGCCAAAGCAGCATATTCTCATTTCATGCCGAGATTATTTGGAAGAGTAAAGTCTTCCTGCATCTCAGTATTTTAAGGCGGGTGTCAGAAATACTGAAACACTTTGCTATGTGAACCAGATGTAGTAAAGTCTTAGATTCCAAAGGAAAATACACTGGGTAAGCTTTCACCAAAAGGAATCCCTGGGGATTTGCAATGGGAATGTCAGGGTTCAGTTAAGGCTACCCGTCTCAGATTTGAGTGTAAGCCCTGAACCACAGCTGCTTTTTTTTTTTTCCCCTCAGAAAATGAATGTAGAAAACACTGGAGCTGGCCGAGACCTGCTTCTTATATAGAAGAAGCTCTTTAGGTACTCAATACAACTCCAGAGCTGGATATTGATGCAGGCTGAGTAATAAGTCACTCCAAGAAGATTTATGGAAGTTTGAGTTTTCCTTACGGTGGGGTAGCAGCAGGAGTCTAAGAGCCTCAGGCAGCAGTGATTCAAGCATGGGAGCTGGACGAGGATCCAGCGTAGTGTCAAAGCTGCTCAGACTTCACAGGAAATCTGGGAAGTGTGTGACAACTTTAAGTTAGGCTTCCTTTAAGGTTATTTTCCGCTTGCGCAGTAGGTTTTTTTTTTTTTCTTTCCCCTCCTGGGCATATGCATGGTAAATTGCTTAAGTATGCAGTCCTTCATGGCAGGAGGCAACCAACAGACTGGTTACTTATAACATATAAATCTGATATACTAATGAGGACATACAATCACCTTACTCCTACGTGCACTACACTATATATTCTCTGCATTCATTCCCTAGCTGACACTGCAAGAAGAAGAAAGTGTTTTGCTGTCTTTTTAGGTTGTTCTTTAAAGTAATAGCAAAACTGTTCAGTCTTTGGGAAGGCAGCTGTGAAAACTCCAGCTTACAAAAATAACCTCATTATCACTCGGTAACTGCTACAGTTCCTCTAAGTGTAGAGAAGACATTTCCTGGAGAATGCCTTCAGATCATGTTAGGAGAGAAAGAAGAGCAGATGCATGTCAAGCACAACTACCCTGACTAACAGAGTTGCAGAGAGTTATTACTCAATAAATATGGTGTGAAAGAAACAGTAGAGTTTTTTCCTTAAGGAAAAAAAACAACCCTTTTATTGACTTACTAGAGAATCATAAGACATTGGGGCAAGGGGGAGAAATAAGGAATCTGAAGTCACAGTCACTGATTTTGCCTTAAAAAATAAGCAATTTCAACCAGTTCAGGTGGCTGCAAGGAAATAAAAAATAGGGGCAGTTAAGGTGACTATTAATGGGGAAGTTTTAATTTCAGTAAAACAGCCATCTTCAGCTAATACTCAGGCCAGTCGAAACTAAGTTTGTTTTCCTAAAGGCAACAGATTGTGTCTGTAAGTACGGAAGTAAAGGAAGCACGAAAAAGCAAGTTACTAAAACATGCTTTCAAGAACAAGCTTCCATGTTTCCCATGACCACCCCTGGTGAAAGAAAGCACACAGCTTTCTGTTTGCACTATCTCCCGAGATCTGCCATGGAGCACATGCTGCATGTTAGTCACTACACGTATTAGTGTCCAAGAAATGGGCACTCCAGCACAAAAAAGAATTTTAGGAACAAAAAAGAATTTTAATAACAAGAGAGAATGCTAACACTTCATCATCACTTACTTCTGCCAGCTGAGCCTTGTTGAGTCCAGGCCTAGTCTGCAGCTTATAATGTCTCTTGTAACGTCGCAGAGTATTCACTTGGAGCTGGAACAAGTCAACCTGGAGATGAAACAGAGAACAGGAGATGAGTACTCACTTTAGCATCTATTAAGCATAGATGCAGAATGATCTAAAAATAACTACTTCCTCATCAACAGAGCTGCTCTTTGCTCACATTCAGAACCACGTCAGCTTGCCTTACAGACAAATCTAAATCTATTTTATACTTGTTAATGCTAAAAGACTAAAATAGCCTCAGGGAAATACGGAATTTTGTTCTGGTTCACATGCTGTCAACAGAACTGCTGGCCAATTTCTACTATCAATTACACCTCTGTAAGCTCTGAGCAAAAGCAAACCTTTTGTTCCCATAAGGTTTAAAAAGCTCACATACGAAATATCAGTTTAGCAGGCATTGAACAAATGCCTTGTGACACAAGACAGAGCTCAGAGATAAAATGTAATTCCAGCATATCAATGGGGAGCGCACTGTTTACAAGCAGGTTGCAGGGGGAGGCTACAGGAAGATGAAGATCATGTGGAAAATGCCATGTTTTAAAGACAGAGAGAAGTTTTGCATATTTCCGCCTCCCCTTTCCCCCTCCAGAAAAAAAAATAAATGAAAAAAATGACATAAAGACTGACATGGTGCACAGTTCCATGTTTGGTAATGTGATGAGCATCCCTCAGTTTTAAAACACCACACAGCCTACATACACTGCAGCACCAACATCCTTGGATGCTAGCTGGGCTTTCACCAGCTGTTATGGTAACTGACGTGATGTCAGTATTGTGAAATTTCAGCAGAAAACCAGATGGAATAGAAGCACAAACAGCTACAACAAAGGGTCACGTATCCTCAAAAGCAAAAACAAATCTCAGTGCTTCTTCCAAACCTCCAAGCAGGTGTGTGGATTGCTGGCATAATGCCTTACTTTTCTTCTGAGGAGAAACACTTTTTGTCAGCATGGGTGGCACATCCAGCAGAGGGCTCTGCTGACACGGCCAGAACTCAGTACCTCCATCACTATTACCTCCGCACAACTTCATGCAGTGCTAACAGTGCCAGAATCATCAAAAGGCAAACACTGCATACAGCGGGACAAAGAGGTGATTCTATCGTTTTGTAATGCAGAAATAAATATGTCTATCTCCTTAAAATAAATAAATGTTACCAATACAGTCCATAACTTGAATGTAATTTTAAGCAGTGCTAGAAGTACGACATACAAAGGTCTGCAGAAGCCCAATATCTCTGGTTCTCAGCAGTCATACAGAGATTGATTTGATATTCTAGAGTCTTTGTGAAATGATGCATGCTAGGTAACAAAGAGCCACATCAGGACCCCAGTCCCCTCTGTAAATACAGTTTGCTTAGCTTCAAAAAGAGGAAGCAAGGTTTTCTTACCTAAAAATGACAAATTAACCTAGCAGCTCCCTGTCTGGAAATGGTACACACACCAAGCTGTGCAGTTAGATTATTATACCTTTTTTTATAGAAAGCTTTACAAGGTCAGAGAATTCCTACAGGGATGACGAAGAAAACTAGGATATCACACATCAGCTAAGTCTTGGAAATAAAAAAATCAGACCAACTTCACCGTAGTTTTTATGGTGCTGAGAATATCCAAGTGAAATTTCACCAGGCTCAACATTGGTAAAGAATCTACAAGCACTCGGCAGCTACTGACCTCCGGGACGTCCGTCTCGTGCTCAGGAGAGTCGCCTCCATCATCACTTGTCTTCCTTTTCCGTTTGTTTCGGACACTTTGAATAAAATTCTTGTGAAAATCACATATATACAGATGTCTCACCTAAAAAGCAGAAGTGGTAAAAAAAAAGCAATCAAAACAGGCAGTGTAAAAATGGCAGCCAGCAGTATTACAGAGTACCTGCTTACTTCCTTGTGACTAAAGTTAAGAAATTTCTAATCTTAAAGCCCAGGCATGAAAGATTACTTACACTACAAACACTAAAAACAAGGAAAATGAAGGACTCAAGAGCTCCAGCTGAACCTCTGCAGATAACATATTTCTTTTTTATGGTTGTAATCACATGTCAGAAAAAAAAACAGTGGACTGTCTGGAGGAAATGCATCTGCTTTAGGAATTACTGCCAGGGTGCTACCAAGAAAAATGTTGCTCTGTTCCAGCCTCGTGAACTTTCTGGTTTGAATAGTACATGAGATGATTAATTTAGACAGAAGTTGGCTAGTTATCTCAGTTAAAAGAGGCAAACTAGCAGCAAAAGCATCCCTTTGCCATAGCTTATCTTGTCACAGACCCCAGATTTTAACTGAACTTATCTCACTAGAACTGGCATACGTACAAAAAAGGACCACAAATGATCAAAATTATTTGATACCAATAAGATAAGAATATCCCCAAGTGACGCACACACCCTGCATGCCAAACTCCTTCATGCAGCACACCTTATACTCCCCATTTCATTCATCTGATTTCCTCTTTTTATCTCTGAAACCCTTAATCTAGCAATGAAGACTTATTTTCTAGAACGAGGTGACTGCACCACCAAACAAACCCGCTGCAACCGGCAGAAACAACATTTTATTCCTCAAACCCCAGAGATTTCAAATTTACTCCCCTTCTTCCCGTCACATTCTGTGTCTCGGATGCGTAAAAGGGACGTAAGCAACAGAAGAAGCTGCCAAACTGAAAGACTCGAAACTTCACCTTTTCTTTTTCAGTGCTTTCAATCTGAGATCAGATAAGAAAAGCAAGCAGAGCAGACTTCCGGCAACAGCCTCACTTCTGAGAAATGCCCTCTGCAGTCCCCACCACCGCTCTGCTCTACGCATTCTCTGCCCAGCAAGCCCGTTTCTATCTTGAGCTGACAGCTGTCACTCCGTGGCACAAAGCAGCCAGCAGCAAACCAAGCTGCTCAGTGCCAACCAGCCAACACATGTGCAAGCGCTCTATTTAAAAGGCGCCTCACATTCTGACTCTGAAGCAATGGTTTATTTTTAAGTAACCCGCTCCACTATCGCGCTCATTGAATCACAGAACGGCACGGGCTGGAAGAAACCTTAACGTTCGCCTCGTTCCCACCCGCTGGCAGGGCTGCCGCCCACGAGCTCAGGCTGCCCATTCATTCTCCTTAATTCACCGAGCCAGTTACGCTTAACTTGAGATAACAATCCGCACCGTTTGTTTCACCGAGCAGCACGAGCGTGTTCCAGC
>JAOWBP010004313.1:13631320-13651439 GCA_028571105.1 Tragopan temminckii
CCACCGCAGCACATCGGAGCCACCGGTTTGTTCGTGGGAGCTCCAAAAAAGGAGGAAAAGTGCTTTTCTCTTGATTGTCTTCATTCATTCTACTGATTAATTGGAGGTCCAACTTCGCTTGGAAAGAGCCGTGAAAATATCAAACGAGAACCCCTCCCACCCTCTTCGTTTGAGTGAAAACTTTCCAAACTCAGAGCTTCTGCAAATCAGTAACACACCCGTGAACACACAGTTTGGGATATGCAATAGCCTCACTGCTCTAATGCTGCCCAAGAAGTTTTTACCACATACAGACAACAGCCATAAAACCCAGCCTGGAACAAGCAGGCTTGTTTTTGCAGGAGTGGTCAGGTTTGGGGTTTTAGTAAACCTCAGCCTCCTTGTAATTTTTCTCCTTCAAAAGCCAAAAGGCACCAGCCCAAAACAAGGCTTTGACAATTCCTATAAAACAGCTTGTAAGTGTCTGAAACCTCCCAGCTTCCCTCTCCCGGGCTCAGAACTGCCACCTTCAGAGCGATGCACTGAGGTGAGGGATGTCCTGTAGGTCCCTGTCCCACCATGGGGCAAAAGCTGCACTGTAGGATCCAGGCTTTACTATAACAGGAGCTCCCCAGCGAGACAGATAGCTTGGGTCAATCTGGATGGCCAGATGGAGACTGAGCTATGGGAATAGGGATACAGGACAAGGAGAGAATCACAGAATCATAAAATCACTAAAGTTGGAAAAGACCACCATTAGTCTAACCATCAGCCCGACACCAGCATGTCCACTAAACCATGTTGCTTAGTGTCCCAAGTCCTTCCAAACCCCACAGGCACACCTGACTGCTCCCCACGTTGCTTTGCCCAGCTTGCTTGGAATAACCTTCACGTAACCAGGGCCAGGCTTCACCATCCTCCCGCAGCACACTGAACATCTGTCTTAATATCTAACCTTTGAGCTTTCTCTTTGCAAATTAAGTTGATTACAACTTGGCTTCGCTCCAGCAGACCCAGGGAGCAATTGATCACTGTCATCTCCAAGGTTCGGGGAGGCTCTTATCATGTTCCCCCTCCGCTGCTGTGCTTCTAGAGAAGATAAAACCTATCCCTTTGGTGAGGTCAAGTCATTCACTTTATCAGCCCTGCTGGCTCCTCCAAGCCCTGAGCACTGTGGGATCCTGCAGTGGGGTTGGTGCCACCATTAAAGGAAGGAAACCCAACACCCTGAAGAACATTTCTTGGTTTGCTTATACATTTTGGGTAATTTGGGTCCATCTGAGCATCTGCGTCTCATCTCTGTTTAGCTTTTCCTTGGCCATGGCTGAGTGGAGGGCACGGTCCTTGTATGTGGACCCTCACCCTATAGCAAATGCTCCTCACCAGTTCCCTTGTGCTTGACCACAGCCACTCCCAAAGCCAGCAGATGCCAGCATCTGCATGCCCAGAGGCATCACTGCACATCCAGATTTTTGGGCACTGAATCTCAAAGCAACCCACCTTACCAAGAAGATGCTGTCCCTTGTCCATCTGCACCTTGACTTTATTTTCCCAGTGTTCAATGCCCTAAATCCTTCTGAGGTCAGAAAAGAGCTGTCTCCAGGTGCTGAAACTTCAGCACCAGAGATGCAATTTTGTTCATCCAACCCCATGCCAATCACCCTCCCTGCTTCTTTATGATTTAAAGAGCCACTGGGTGAACAGCTCAAAGCCGCCAGTGCGGCAATTAGAAAAGCACTATCTGCCAGCTGCTAGACTCCTCGTCACCAATCTGATGGGTAGACTAAACAGCAAGGACCCAGGCCAAGCCCCCTGTCCTGCTCCCTGGGGAGCAGAGCCTCATGCAGGCAGATGGCTGGAGCTCCTGGAGGGAGGGCTCAGGGAAGTGCAATGGTTTGCATCAAACCTGGCAGTAATGCCAGAACAGGGAAGGCTAAGGGGATCCTGAGGCTGCCTCAGCATGGTGGGACGAGAGAGGGCTGAAGGGACTTGAGGGTGGGAAGCAGGGACCCCCCCCGTGCCGTGGGCTGGCAGCTCTGGGTCATCCCTCCTTCATCACCAAATCTACAGATCCAAGCCTGTAGTGCCAGCATTGTGCTATCAAAGCTGATTTACCCCCTGCAGTCAATTGCCCAAATCCTCTTCCTCCCTACTTCCCACTGACAGCTGCTATCCCCAGGGGCTGGCAAGGAGCAGCCGGTGCTGTGCTCTGCACCTCCCCCCCTTATCCTGCTACCTGCACCAAAACACGAGCAGCTCTCAGGTGAGGAGGCTCAGCCAGCTGCTGCCCCATGAGGCGTGTGGAAGAACCCCAACAGATCGCAGCACCCTGAGGTCCCCAGGAGGTGATGGGATGGAAATGAGACATTGCAATGAGGAGCCCGAGGATATGACTGCTGCTTCCTTAAAAATAAATAAATAAAATATGTAAGGCTCAGGTTCCTCTTTCCATCCCTTAGTAGCAACGCTTGATCCTGCCAAAAATAATTAAGCAGTAGTTGTGCTGCAAGAGAGCTGTGGCTTTTATTGCCCTTATCTGCTGGCTTCTGGAGGAGTGGGACGCCTGCGTGGGGGTCTGGCCAGGGACGCGCTGCGCACGCCACGGGCAGAGCAGCTCCACTCTAAATCACTGCGTGCCATGATTTACACAGCAGCTCACGGGTTAGGTAACTGCAGTAAACAGAATAAACAGAGCTCACTCGGGATTTATGGACCGACAAAAGGACCTTTAACCACAAAAGCAGAGCGCTTTCCAGCCCTCTGCTATCACCAGATCCCAACCAAAGGCTTAAATGCTTATGTCAAGCCCAGGAGTTGGGCCGCATTCCCTGCTGCTTTTCCCCTATCCCCCTGTAATCCTTCTACTTGCACATCTCCTGCCCATTCTCAGCTGCCCACTGACACCAGGAGACATTTTGGAGCACTGCTGGCTGCCCCCCAGCAGCTGCCATGTCCAAGCAGGAGCCTTGGTTGCTATTGCTGAGATAAACCTCCCCAGCACGAGAGCTGCTGTCTGCAAAGCAATTAAGTTTTGTTGTTTGTTTGTTTTCGTGGAGTAAAAGTGGTGTCGGATTTTCCCATCTTTCTCAAACGTGTGCTTCTCCCTGTGGACACGAGTAATACAGCTGTTATACAACTCCCCATGTTGCACGCCAGGCAGGAGGGTGGGAGTGACAGCACAGCACCTAGGGAACCCTTTTTTTGCTTTTAGGGAAGAAAAACCTTTAGACCATTTATAACATGGCATCAGTGCAGAAAAGGCAGCTGGAGAGGAGCTGTGTGTCCATTCCAAGCAGCCACAGCTGGAACACGTGCACAATGGGGAATGAAGGAGGTGCGTGTAAAACCAGGAGCTGGACTGGAAAACTTTGGGAAATCTGACATTAATGGGACTTATCAGCAGAGTCAGCCACAGATTGCAACACAGCAAACACAGTGCTACCAAACATGTGCCGAGAGCCTGAAGTTACCCAGAGGTAGCCAGAGAGGGAAAGGCATCCAGGGAAGGGCTGCCATCCTCACACACATCTTTATTTAATTTCATTAAAAGCAACCTGACATATTTGAAGTGGAACAACCCAAATCCACGCATTATTCCAAATCCAGGAGACCTGCCAAAGCCCATTTTAATACATTCCCAAGCTGCCTTTTCCTCCAGTGTTTGGGAGCCAAGGTATGGCTATTTAATTACAAGCACAGCCTTCGTTTAAGAAGCCCATGTAACGAGGCTGGTGTGGAGAGGCATCCCACTTTTCCGTTGGCTGCCCAAGGTGCTGCAGTTAGAGAGCTTTGTCCCACATTCATTTTTTGCACAGATCTATGAGTGATGCAATGAGAAATGGGCTTACAGCAGCACACAAACCTGCCAATTAGATGAGACCGAGCCCAGAAACCTGCCACGGGAAGGGGTTGGGGATGGCTGCTTTGAGTGGTCAGAGCAGAGAAAATGAGTCCTCCTTGGCACAGTCTGGGAGAGAGGAGATGGGAATGAAATACAGGAGGACAGGAGGGTTGGGTCAAGTGGAGGGAAGGAAAAAAAAAAATCAGAGTTGGGGAGAGAAGCCAGAATGGCATCACCGAGAAACTGTTCTGTGATCCTTGCGGTAGCTGCACAAAAATGTTTCTCTTGGCTTGCACTGAGCCAAGAACACAAGCTGACCCGCAGAGAGAGTTCAGAGCTGCTCAGCTCTGAAAATTGCTGCAAAGAGCTTCTCTAAAGCTCTCTCCCTGCTACAAAGTGATGGGATGCAGCCTCATTTCCCTGCCAGGATGCCCTGAACTCAGGGACATCTCAGTGCTGGAGCCACCATGGCACATGGAATGGAGCTGGGTGTGCAGAGCCCTGCTGCAGCCCCAAGAAATATCACTTAAACCAAAGCACTGCCCTGGTGTGCCCAGAGAGGACCAAACACTTGCTCCACACCACCTGTTTATTGTGGTGTTCTCTCCATTGCCCCTTTCCTCATAGGATCAGAATTGTTTGAGTTAGAAAGGACTCCTGCAGGCTATCTGGTCCAACTTCCCAACAATGAACAGGGACAGCTACAGCTCAATCAGGTACTCATCTGGCCTGACCTTTGGTGCCTCCAGGGATGGGGCATCCACTACCTCTCAGGGCAACCTGTTCACCCCACAGTGGGGACCAGAGGATGCTGCTGATCTCGACTGAAGCAGGTTGGGGGATTGCCTTCTCCCACCAACCAGGCTGCAGGTTTGGGTCTACACCATCCCCCTACACCGTGGACACAGGGATATAGAACAGGCCAACACATGAGCAATGCCACAATCCACAATCAAAGTGCTCAGCTGGGCATGGAGCCACTTACACTCTCCCCAGCACTGGGAGCTCCCTATCCCTCAGTCCCACACTCCTTGAAGAGCACTGGGCTACTCCAGCTCCCAGGAAGGAGTGGGGCCACAGTGGAGCCAGCATTCAGCCCCATCCATCACCCTTATCAGCCCTTCTGGTCCCTGGCAGCAGGGCCACGTGGTGCAAGAGCAGAGCGATAAGCCACAACACAAACAACAACTGCTCTCCACAGGGGCTTCAAAGCATCGTGCTGGGATTTATGTGTCCACAAAGCCCAGGCGGGTACCAGGAGGTTGGGGCAGCCCTGGGGGAGGACACAGGGAAAACGTGGTGCCACAGTTTGTGTGGCTCCAATTAGCTCTGCGGGTGTAATTGTGATGTTGGCAAGGAACTGAGCATGTTGCCCTGTGGTGGGCACTGCCCAATAAAAGCACCAGCTCTGCTCCAGGCAAGGAAAAAACCTCATGGCTGTACATGAGAGCATCTCAGGCTGCCTACCTCTCCAGGCTACCAAACTGCCAATGAATATTTCTTCCAAGTGATTTGCCAGCAATGATAAAGGCCATTTGCTTTCCACAAGCAACCATCCCATCAAGGAGCTTTGGCAACCAGTTCATCAGCTACCAGGTGGCAGATTTAGGGCTGGTCCCAAGGAAAATCCAAGGGACAGAACACCTCCCATGTGAGGACAGGCTGAGAGCTGGGGCTGTGCAACCTGGAGGAGGGTTGGCTCAGCACAGACCTGAGAGCAACTGTTCAGTATCTAAAGGGTGGCTATAGAAAAGAATGGGACAGAATCACAGGCTCCTTAGCAGGGTCTGTTGTGATAGAACAAGGGGAAATGGTTTAAAACTAGAAGAGGAGAGATTTAAATATAGGATATAAGGAAAAAAGTTTAGAATAAAGGTAGTGAAGTACTGGCACAGGTTGCCCAGAGAGGTGGCAGATGCTCCATCCCTGAAGAGGGGATAAATATCAGAATGGAGGGGCTCTGAGCACCTAATGGAGCTGTGGATGTCCCTGTTGATTGCACATCAGTTGGACCAGATGCCCTCTAAGGATCTTTTCCAACTTCTATGAAAATAAGAGCCCAGACACAACTGTGCTCCATCCACCTCTGAGAGCCCATATTAGCATCACCCTGCCTGCATCAGCCATGACAAAGCATTTCAGGAGTAACAGGAGGAATAATTGCCTCAGTTTATGCACAGTAACTTTCAGTCGTTTACACACCTAATTATCAAGCATAACACTGCTGAAACCAAACACACACACACACACACACACACCTGAGCTGATAATTGCTTCCATCTCTTCATGGAACTTCACTTTGTTGAACTGTGTTTGGATGTCAGGACATGTTGAAAAATTAATGGTCATGAGCTTCTTTTTCATTAAACTTTAAAAAGAATTATATGAGCACTGTTCATCAGAGGCTCTTGCTTTCATTTGTTAATGAGATTACTCCAAATTAGAATTGTTAACTTAGATTTGGTGGCGTGGAATTTAATTGAATTAGAAGTCTATTTCATTTCTCCATCCTCATTTTTGGGTTTTTTTAATGATTTTTTTTTTTTTTTTTTTTTTAATAATTAAGGTGCAGGAGCACTTAGAATCATTGAATCAAAAATAAGGTTAGAAAAGACCACCACTGAGATCCCCAAATCCAACCCACCATGCCCACTGCCCACATCCCTCAGTGCTACATCTCCACTGTTCTGGAACACCTCCAGGGACGGTGACCTCCCCCCTTTTATACCCACACTGCTGATGTCACCACTCCTACCACAACCTGATAGGTTAGGGGCACGGCCTCCCTGCTCAGCACCTCTTAAATATGGGCAGGAGCCCCCCCACCATAGAGGAACTGGAGTGGTGTCCTGCTGCATCCCGCCAGGAGGGAGCATGCCTGCACATATACATACTTACATACATTATGATATCTTGTTTTAATTACATTAGAGCAAATGACTCCTTCCCCTATGGTTTATATCAGCGCTTCGGGTTTGTAATTTATCTTGGCACAGTCTAGACTGGAGCCACTTTGAAGCCATTTCAAACAGGATGAGAACAAACAATCTCTCCGAAGTGGCTGGATTAGGGAGGCTGGCAGCCATCCGTCTTCGTGGGGCGATGCATGGCAGGGCTGTGTCCCTGCTGGGGCCCTGCCAGCTCACTGCTCCCTCCTGCACTGAAACAGAGGTCCCAACCCCACAGAGTGGACAATTGCTCCAGTAACTCCTGTGCTAAAGGGTTTGGCAAAAGGCACCACTGTGGGGTCCGTACAATGAAGACCTTGTTTATTGTTGGCTATTTGTAGTAGTCTTATCCTTGAGAGCTAAAGACTAGTTGGTTGCACCAGGCAGGCTGGAGCTCCATCCATCCATCCCTGGGGCTGATCCAGGTTACTCCTCCAATCCCAGGGGATGTGCTCACCCCTTCCTGTGCCCAAAAGCAGAGCACAGATCTTTCACCCTGAGCTGGTGGCAGCAGCAATTCAACAACATGCAATATGTTTCCCTATAAACCTTACCGGCATCTTCAGGGCAGGAAATCTCTTATTTTCTTCTGATGAAAGTAATCCTAAAAGTGACTTTACTAAGTTATGGAGTTTCATCATTATATGCATTTGTTTTGGAGAAGTAAATACTGAACTGTTTTCTTAACATTGAAGGGTATCTTCTAAATCAATGCCTTCAAGAACCTCAAAAGTCATAGAATCATTAAGGTTGGAAAAGATCAGTAGGACTGCACAGCCCAAACACCAACCCACTCCCATTATGCCCATCATGTGGGCAAGTGCCACATTTATCTTTTTCTTGAAAATCTGCAGGGATGGGATAAGCAGAGCATGGAGAATAAGTCTCCTCAAAAACCAAACCAAAACAAACAAACAAAAAAACAAACAAAACAAAAAGCATGAGAAATCCTGGAGTCCTCATAGAAACCACTTCCCCCTGGACCTACCAGGTAAAGCTTGAAGTCTCAGGGTGCAGCATAACTTACTTGAAGGGCTTCCACCAAGCTTCATGGTGGGGCAAAGAGCCTCTGAAAGAGCTGCAGAGAGGCCAGGATCTATCACAGAGGCAGAACCAGGTGTAGCATCTTATAGAGATCCCACCCATGGGCAGGGTGGGAGTCACAGGTGAGGCTGTATATGGCCATCAGCCCCATCAGTGCCCCCGCCCCATTGTCCCTACCCCACACCTAGGTCTCCTCATGCCAAAACACTGCACCGGCTGCGTTTCCACAAACCAGGCTGGGAACTGAGCAGAGCTTGCCTGGAAACACATGTGTTTTCTATATTTTCCACCCAAATGATGGGTTTTAAACATTCTAGCAGCACCATTCGCTCAGCGAAAGCTGCCAGGGTTTATGACAGATCCCTCCTCCTTACAGCTTTGAAATGAGGCTGTAAACATGCTCTCCAGGCTGAAGTGTTGCCTGTAAAGGGGGCTGCTCCCCTCCTGATGTGCCTATTGGCTCCAATTAGCACTGGCAGGAGTCAACCGCAAAGAGAAGGGAGAGCTTATCCCTGGGAGTGAATTGATTTATTTACAGCCTTTTCAAAGCAAGATGAATGTGGCTTTTTTTTTTTCTTATTTTTTTTCTTCCCAAATGAAGTTACCCATTTGCAAAAGAAAAAAAAAAGAATGAATATCTAAATCTCCAGAAGCAGGAGGATGCTGTCTGCTTTCCCTGAGACAGAAGTTCTGCATTGTTAGGAGTGTTCCTGGCATCTCACTGCAGGTCTTGCTGTGGCCGTGGGCAGAGCAGGGCAGCACGGCTGCAGATCCCAGCCTTTGGGTTTGGATGTGAATATGATACAACGTGACGTGAGCAACCTGCCTTGTTCTGCTGCCCGTTATATGCTTGGATAGCAGGTGGTGCTTCCATCTCTGCTTCTCAGGGCTGCTTTCAGCAGGGGAACGATCACCCCAGGGGGAATCCTGCAACAGCCCCATGGGAGATAAGCCCCATGTGGAGGAGAGTGGGGTTCCCTGCTCTCTGTGCCCACAGCAGGAGCCAGGAGGAATGCACTGTGCCTGCTGTGTCATGTCCAAGCATCCCTTCAAGTTTGCACCTCTTTTGCTGTGTTCCTGCCTCCTGAGCTCTACTGGGGCTGCTCAGGGCAGGGCGCAGTTAGGTGCAGAGAGCTGCTGCCTTCACAAACTGCATCATATTATAGAATCATTAAGGCTGGAAGAGACTTCTAAGACCATCTAAGAACAACTGCCAGTCTATCACCACCATACCTACTGAACTGTATCCCCAAGTGCCATATCTACACAGGGAGGTTTATGGAATTTGGAGTGGATGTAGTGGTGACCCCAGGGGACATTGCTTGCTGCACAGTACAGAACAGGCTGGAAGCTCGTTCTGTTCGTTAAGGAGGGAAGCAAAAAATTTATTCTCTGAAACAGGTAATGCAGTGGTTCTGCTGCCCAGGGATGTGGAGGGGGTCACCATCCCTAGAGATGTTCCAGAACTGTGGAGATGTGGCACTGAGGGACGTGGGCAGTGGGCGTAGTGGGGAAGCACTGAGGTTGGACTTGTTGATCTTGGAGGTCTTTTCCAGCCTTAATGATTCTGTAATACTATGAAATGATGCGGTTTGTGAAGGCAGCAGCTCTCTGTGCCTAAAGGAATCTCCATCTCCCTGTGCCACTGGGGCTGCCCTGGGGATGGCATCGGGCACCCCACTGCCTACAGAACCCTGGCTGTTTCCCATGCACTCACTCAGCAGTGAATGAGAAGGATGGAGCTCTGCAGGCAGATGGGAGGGGCTCTGCTCCTCCACCCAGACAGCTGTACCTGTGCCTCAGTTTCCCTGCAAGCCAGTGCAATAGCTCAGGGCATTGCTCTCGGGCTCTCAAGAGAAACCAGGCAAAGCCATGCACAGAGCCCAGCACACCCCAGTGCTGATAGCAGAGCCCCGCGTTGGGTCTGGGCTCAGCTCAGCAGCTGAATCAGCAAATAATTAGCAGGGCCAGAGCAGGAGGATTAGCCGCACTCCTTCCCAACTCTCCAGCCCCGTGTTAACCCTTTCAGCCCTGAAGCTTTGGGGTCTCTTGCGGGTGTCCCCTCACTGCACCGCAGTCCTCATACGCAGCATCCCGGGGAGCAGGGCGGGATGTCAGCCCCGCACCTGGCGGCTCGTTTGTTCACCTCCGGGCAGCCCGATGACAGCGCTTCCCTTTGCTACCAGCTGCAAAAACCTGGCAGCTGATTTAGGAGAGCTCCCGGGGCCCAAAATGTAAACCGTTTTTCACCAGGAATGTATAAGCAAGCCATAAAATAAGGGATTTGGGTCTGGTCACATGGGACAAGCCTCCCATAAAATTGAAGCATTGATCTGTATTTTCGTGAGTAGCTTCGGAGCTGCCCGGATGATGGAAGACCTGAGCTTTAACAAACTCTGTAATCTCCCGCCATACATCTGAAGTGGCATGTTTGAAGTCCGAGGACGAGTTATTTATATTATTTATATAATGCACAGTGAAAGGACATGAGCCGGAGCAACGGTGGCGGGTGCTGTTCGTGGCCCTGCTGTCCGTCACCGCTGTGCATTGGAGATGCCCAACATGGGCACGTGTTGGCAATCACCCAAGCATCCCAAAACCAGTGGTGCTGGGCCCAGCCACCACCCCTAGAGCCACCTGTTATGTGCCACCCACCCCTGCCCTGGCCCAGTCCCTTCTGGTGGGGTCACCCCCTTCCCAGTCACTGTATTCACTATAAAAAATGTAAATCTGGGGCTGAACAAAGTGCTTTATAAATTACAATCCAAACTTTGGTGAGGCTGGAGGTAGACATGAGGTGATGGCATTGGTGCTTCGTTTCAGCTGTTTCCAAAGGTGATTTCATTCCTCCTGTCCCGGAGATGTTCCATCTCTGCAATGAATTCACTTTCTGTCATTTAAGCAGTTAAATCAAAAATGGTTCAAAGCTGAAAGGTAGTTCCTTAAAAACAAAAAATCCCAAACCTGCTGGAGTCACCTAAAACACTTCTCAATGTCCTTAGTATTTTCTCTGCTTTTTCCCATTGCAAATCCACGGGACCTGTGATCCCAATAAAGGATAACCTGGAGCTCCTGAGCCATGGAAATCCATGGGTCCTGTGCCCAGATGGGCTGCAGCCCATGGGCAGGTGCACAGCTCGGGCTCAGCCCCGTGGTCAGGGGTGTGTGGAAAACAGCAGTGCTGCAGAGAGCAGCAGAGTGGTCAGGGAATGCTGAGGGCTGCCTCCCCTTTGCTGCTGTAAGCCTGTGACAGGGTTGCTTTTTCAAAAACTGCTTTTTCTCTGCAGCTTCCTGGTGGCAGATCTCTCTCTGGCTGCTAAAAACTGGAAATACTGCAGCATTCTGGAGGCTAAAAACTGGGAATATTGCAGCAGTTGGGGGGTTCCTGCAAAGGAGAGCAGCCCCATCTCCAAAGCAAAAGCTCTTCTCTAAGTAACTCCCAGCACAACCTCCCATCACACGGGGCTAGATGATTTTGTAGGGACGCACTGCACATGGGTTGTCACTGCTGTGCGAAGCTCAGCGCCCAGCCTGCATTCTGCAGAGCCTGCAGCCAGGCTCCTGTGCCCTTGGTGGGACCGAGGCAGCGACTCTTCAATCCTTTGCCCACTTAAGGCAGGCTCCTCTCCCCAGCCCGCGCAGGGCATAGCTGAAATGCTTTGGGCTGGGTTCGGGCTCTGTGTTTCCAACAGCAGCCAGGAGCAAGAAGGACGGGGTCTGCTTTGTCTCAGCACCCGCACACTGGGGGTGCAGTGATTCCTTTGGGATGTGGCCGAACAAAGCCCTGTGCAGGAGCCGGCTGCTCCGTGCCACTTGAGGAGGGATTAAGCCTACACACCCGATAAGGGGTAGCGGGGTTATTTCCAAGCCCAGGTGCCGGATTTGCTTCCAGCTGGGTGTTGTGCTGAGTCCTGGGGTGCTCACCCTGTGCACTTCATTCCTGGGGAGCTGCAGTGAACGCGCAGCTCGTGTTTACTGCATGGGAGAAAGTGATAGGGCAGGTGTGAGCAAGGGGCAGCTGCTTGTGCTGGTGCAGTGTGCCCCAATTCCCAGCAGAATTAGAGAAACTGAGTGCTGCTCTGAATGGTTCTGTTGCAACCTTGAGCACCCCCTGCATCGCTGTGTGCAGGACTTGCACTGGGGCTGCTGAGGTTCTGTGGCTATGGGAAAAAATCAGCTTTTGTTAAAAAACACAAAAAAAAACCAACAAAACCAACATTTTGAAAAGCTTTCAATGCAATCACTTAAAAAGGGGTGTGTGTATGTGTGTGTGCGTGTAAATAATTTTAAGTCAGTCTCAGGAGCATAGCTGGCCTGACTCATGGCTTTTTTATGCATCACAACAGCGAATACTGTAAAACACACTTCCAATGTCTCCCAGGGCCTCGCAGTGTTCCAAAGCATCAATTACCCGCGTGCTGTGGGCAGGAGGGTTTGTGTGAACCTTGTTACAGAGTCACCCTGAGAACTGTGCCTCCAAATCCCCTCTGTGCGCCGATGGCTGGAACTGATTTCTGCCCGTGCTCCGGTGCTAGTAAATGTTTTAGCTTAAAAACGTGGAAAACCATTAAAACCAGCCCGTGTGCACTTCTGACGGAGAAAATCCCACACAGATGGACTGCATTGAGCCATGGGCAATTATTTTCTGGTGTTCCCGTGAGCTAATGAGATCATCAGCAGTCCCCAGTGGCGTCGGTGCCCTGAGCATCCATCCAGGCTCCTCCTCAGGGCTCAGAGCCCCATGGGGCTGCAGGCAGCACGGGGTGCCCCACCGCTGTGCCACGCACTGCCCGTGCACACCCAGCGCTCCGGCACTGCAGCTTTATCAGCACCAGAGCCCTCATTACCCTCCTGCAGCGTAATGCTGCAGGCTTGGCCGGTGCCTTACGGGACCACTCCCTTAGACAGAAGCTGTTATTGTCCAGACGAGGGGTTTGGAATCTTGCAAACACAATCCTATCCTCAAAGGGAATCTCTTTCGCTGACACTTCTCAAGACAAAGAAACATTTTGATGGGGTTCGGCCGGTTTCCTTCACCCCGGAGCAATCACGGCGCTGCTCCTTTCTGCTTCCATTAGGGAGGGCAGCGGGCACAGCTCAGGACCCCTCCAGCATCACCGCCGTGTTCACACTGCGCCCGCTGCAAAGCACCAGGGCGCTGTGATGCGCGGTGCCGCCGCGGGTCGGAGCGGTGCGATGGGACGCAGCAGCTGTTAGAATGGAACCGGCGCGGTTAACAAGCTGCTGCACAGACTGGATTACGGCGTGCACTCACCCATAGTTCATTAGGGCTTCGGAACGGGAATCCACGAGAAGTCATGAAATACGATCTCCTAATCTCTCTTAAGCAGGAGAAGCCCGGCTATAAAGAAAATACCTTTTAAAAATACCCGTGAAGTGAATAAATCTCTGCTGGGCTAAAAGGCACTGAGAGCCGAGTGCTGCAGAGGGGACTCTGCTCACTGGGAAAGGGACTTTGTGCTCAGGCGGGGGAACTGAGTGCTTTCTGCTTTCCACCCACTGGAAATAGATTTGCAATGGCTTTTTTGGGGGGAAAAAAAAAGAGAATGAAAGGCACGGGTGGGAGGAGGGTGTGAGTGCAGTGCTACTGAGAAAGCCAGGAGGGGGGAAATTCTGCTCATCCTGGGGAGATGCCCATTCTGGTGCCCCTCTCAGTCCCAAATGCCCTGCCTGAGTCTGGGGCTAGAAATGTCACTTATTGGCAGGAGCAGCACCCAGCAGCAGCACTCACCACTGAGGGCATCCTCTGATTTTGGGACAAACAGACAATCCCTGTGGAGACCCCTCATCTCCTCTGAACCATCACCGCCCTTATCAAGAGAGCGTTCAGTGCACGATTAACTGAGAGCTTCATTAATACCGGTGCAGCTGGGATAGCTCAGGGGCTTAACCCGAAGCATGTGCTGCTCCGGCCGAGGCTCTCCGTGCACCGTGCACATCTGGCTGCCGCCCGCCCCTTCCAGACCTTTCTTCTCTCCACGGGCACGCGGGTTATCTGAAGGGGAAGGAAGTCTGCAAGCCGGCTCTGTCCTTCAGGGCCGCTTCATTCCTCAGCTCTCCCAGGGGATGATTTGGCAGTAAGGAGCGTCGCCAAAAGGAATGTCCCGTGATGGACGGGGCTTAACGGGACACCTCGGCATGCACCGCCCGGCACAGCCATCTCCAGCCGGTCCCCAGCAGCATCCCTGTGCTGGTGTGGAGATGGGATGCTGGGTGGGAGGATGTGGCGATGCGAGGGGATGTATGGGGCTGCCTGTGCTCGCACGTGGGATGCACAGGAGGATGCCAGTGTCTGCATGCAGGACTCACGTTCTCCCACCAGACACCTCTATACAGGCACTGATACCTCTCTCTGGACGCGCAGGCTATGCAGACTCCAAATGTTTGACAGAGCAGCATATGTATTCCAAACATTGTTTGATTCATGTTTTAAAGTCCCACTTGCAAGCATACTTCCACAGCTCGGACATCAATCACTGCAAATATGTTCTTATAAACAAAGCAATACAGACTGACTGTCTCTCCCACCCCTACCATACGCAGGTCAGCGGGCAGCACCCCGAGGAAAGGCTTTTTCCAGCAAATCTGAGTCCGCCTCTGGCAGCAGTCAGCACAGGTACCTTGGGAAAAAACAACAGGAAATCTATTCCCAGGGACACGTCCCCACCCAAGGGCCTGGTAGCCCAGGACAAGGCAGCAGAGTCCTCCACTGCTGCCATGGGGTGGTTCGGTCCCATTGCACCCGATGCCCACAGACACACATAGGGTCAGAAGTGGAAATGCCACAGCCGGGACAGGGATGTTCCAGTGCCCGGAGTTTCTCCATGCACGGTTATCCATGAGTTCTTTCTAATCTTCAACCCTCACTGTCTGATTATGGCGTCTAATACCTGGATGCTAAGAAATCTCTGCTCCAGATTCATGGATTTTGCAAAGAAAACCTCAGCTCAGGGCACTTCACGAAGCGCAGGATGCTGCTGGTAGGCTTCTCTCCCCCTCCTCTGCCCTCTGTTTAGGAAAAATAAATAGGAAAGAATCCAGCGGCGGCGCTTCCCTCGTGCCTTGTGAGATGGATCGGCACTCGCGACCGCAGAAAAAACGACCCAGTGTGATCCAACGCAGTGCTTTGTCCTGAAATGCTCTGCTCCATATAAATAAATGGCTCCTCTGGAGAAGGGTGACACATTCCAGCCCCAGATGGTGACACTGACGGATGTAATCAGGCTGGAAGGTTTAATGGGAACATGGCGCTGGTGGAGCCGGCAATGGGAAATTTATGGGGGATTTGACAGAGGAAGAAGAAAAACACCAATGGCTGTGGTGCAGGGAGTGCAGGACGGCCCGCAGCCAGCTCAGTGATGTGGTGTGTTGGGCTGGGTGGTGCGGGTTGGCAGCAGCCTCCTGTTCCTGTCCACGTCCCTGCCCATGGTGAGAGGACAGCAGGGCAGTGGGCAGCAAAGGGGTCCTGGTGCTTTGCCACCTGGAGAGAGCAATCAGAAGGTGTCTGAGTCCTTCACTGCTTTTGGGAGTGATCAGAGCCCCATCCTGGGGATGTTCAAGGCCAGGCTGGATGGGTCCCTGAGCAGTCTGATCTGGTGGCTTGGAACCTGATGGGCTTTGAGGTCTCTTTCAACTCAGCCAATCCTAGGATTCTATGATCTCCAACTGGGAAAACCCCGCTGTGAAGCTGAGTGTGTGCTGAGATAGGTAGGACCTTTCCAACCTTAATGACTGTATGATTCAGTGACAGCATCCCTCTGGGCCTGAGCTCCCCCTCCCAGCTCCGTGCAGAGCACCCAGCCACCAAAAGCCTCAGCCACGTCGGTGACTCAGGTTTTGACCGTCCACAGCACTGCAGTGTGGGAAACTGGCCAGCACCCAGACTCTCCATGTCAGACACACAGATTAGGGATTCCCCCACACCCTTCCCTGCCCTACAGCCCCGTGGCTCCTGCAGCATCTCTGTCTGCATCTCGAGCCACGATGGCCCCAGATAGCAGCAAGCCCTTGGCTGCAGGGCTGCAGGGCTGATCAGCGAGGAGCCAGCCCTGTCTGCACCTGGGGCTCTTTCCCAGTGAGGCGTGCAGCCAGCCCCATCCTCCGGGCCAGGAGGGGGGAAAATGTGTCACGCTACTGCAGGGAGCCTTGCCGGGCTTCTTATCAGCACAGGAAGAGCTGCAGCTTAGGGGCAAATAGGAGATGCTTTGCCTATTGCAGAGTTTTTTCCTACTGGTGCAGGCATGGCTCCCCCCGGCTGGACCCCGCGTCCCATCTCTACTGTCTGAGCCTCCGCAAATATGCTGGGGAAGTTCCATTTGTTTGGTATGGATGTGTGTGAGAGAGGGGGGAAAATCAGTCTCCTTGTCCCATATGCTAAATAATAACATCCATATGAAGAAAAACAAGAGCGAAGCAGGGACGGGACCAGCAGATCTGGCACAATCAGAGACGGATCAGCTGCGAGGCGCGGGGGGGCTGCTGCACACAGGAGACCCGGCCCAGCTTGGGTTTCGGCTCTGGTTAATGACACTGTAAATTAAGGCTGTCATCTTCAGAAAGGATTTTTCTTTCGGTTTCGGCTCGAGAAAACAACAACAACAACCCTCCAAAAGGGCGATTTCGCAGCCTCACAGCCCCTTGCAAACCATTGGGTTTGCTCAGACCCATTGGCAGTAATTGCCATACTGCCCCTTACACTCAGAGTGCTCTGTGTTTACGTATCTATGTGGTATCTATAAGGTATTGCTGCCTTAGCAATCACTGGGATTACTTTAGGGGCAAAGCATAGCGGAAAACTGACATTTAATGGAAGGATTTTGGTGGCATCTCCTTGGGAAAGTCTCTCTGCTCACTGTGGAGTGCCCTAATCTGAACCACAGTGCGGCTGCACCAGCGCAGGGCTCCCCGTGCCCTCTGCCAGCACTGCCTGCCATGGGCAGTGGGCAAAGCGCCATCGGTGCCCCTCTCCTCATCTAACTTCTGTACATCCCTGGTGCAGTTATGGGCATTTATGGTGCCGAACAAACAAACCTCTTTCTTTAACCCCAGCAAGATGCTTCCTGCAGAAATGGCCACGATGGTTGGTTTGGTTTGAATTTTAAGGTCTTCTCAAGTGGAAAAGTCGGTTTGCACGGAGCCACCCCGAATGCTTCCCGGCAAAGTTTAACAGCAAACTGGAGTTTCGATTAAGCACACTTTACTAGGGATGGCTTGCTCTCCCTTCATTATCACTTCCTGGGAAGCAAGGATCCAAAAGCAGAAATGTCTTCAGCTCACAGCAAAGTATTCCATTTCATTTTTGAGAATTGTGGGTGGGAAAAACCAGCATTTTTACAGGAGGAGCTGAATTTCAAACCGTTTTTCTGCAGTGTGTTAGGAGGGCATGCAATAACATCATTGCTCCCTACGGATCTGGATTCACTTTTCCATCTCCAGCTCATCCCCGGGTGGGACTCCCCAAATCTGCGGTGCCGCTCAGCACCCAGAGCCACACACAGAGCCCACAGTGGGGTCACATCACGGTGTGGAGTCACAGTGCTTTTCCCACTGTGCATCTCAGGAGTGCATTCCAGCACTGTAGAATGGGATAAGGCTGGAGCAAGCAGCTGGGACAGCCCCAAGCAGTGCTCCCCTCCACATAGCACAGGTTTGTGCTTATAAAAGCAGCGGTGGCGTGGCCGAGGTTTGGGTACAAGCTGTGAACAGCAATGATTTTCTGCACAAAAACTTGCTTTTTTCCTTTTAACCAAAGGAGCAGCCACTCTGCAGACCTCCAGATTTTCATTTCTTCTCCCCGTTTGTTTGGCCGTAGACCAAAGCTGAAGGAAACAACAAAAATAACTGACCCCCAGCTCCATCACCACCTCCTCCCCAAAAAGCTTTCATCCTAAAAAGGAAAATATTCGCAGTCCTGCTCAGGCTGTGCTCCTGCTTCTGCCACCTCCCATTTATAAAATGAGAAAAGAGGGTGGAAAAAAGCACTAAAATTATTTAAAACCCTCAGATCCCAAATAATTCTCAGTTGTGAAAAAGTCCGAGCAGACGCCTGTTAATTTTTAACTCTCCAAAAACTGAGTTTCTTTGGGTTTTTTTTTTCTCTGCTTGGATTAGCTTCCTGCCTCCGGCTCTGGAGCCCACTGGCTGCTTTAGTACATGTGTGGCATCTGCCTTTTCTCTGCTTTATGCACGAGGCTTCATCTGAATTTTTTCCCTCTCTGTGTTTAAAGAGGTGCACGAGCTGCTCTTACACATAGGATACCATGGGGAAACCCATCAGTTTGGGCTGGAAAAGCCACTTCCTGCTCTGACCACTGGGAAACTGCACCAGGTTCTGAGCAGAGATAAAACCAGTGCTTGTGGGGCACGGGGTCCCAAAATATCACCATCTTCAGCAATCTGATAACTTAGGGCAGGAGAATCCAGCTGAGCCACGCAGCTGAGGTTGACCTCCAGATTTTGGTATGGAGCAGAATTTGGGGCACCTTGGAGGTGTTGGGCTGCCCCATGTGAAAACCAACCCCACTGCTCCCCTGCGACAGTGTGAGGGCTTCACCCAAAGCACTGCTCTGATGGAATGTAAGAAACCTTTCCTTTCCAAAAGAGCAGTGATGCAGTGGCACTTCTGCCCAGGGAGGGGGGTCATTGAAGGTGTTTGAGAACTGTGGAGATGTGGCTCGTGGGGTTTAGTGGGCATGGTGGGGATGGGTCAGCTGCTGTGCTTGGTGATCTTGGAGGTCTTTTTCAGCCCCGATGACTCTATGACTCCCAGTGCCTACAGTGCAGCTCAGCCCTATCAGATGCTCCTGGCTGGTGTTGGAGGTCTGTGCTGTTTTCACCATCCTTCCTCACCCCAAAACCTACCTGGAGCAGAGGAGCACCCTGTGCCCAGCAGCTGCTACAGCTCAGTCTCTCCCTGCGTGGGATTCCAGTCTGTAGCCCCTCTTCTTTTCCCAAATGTGTGAGTGCGAGCCGACCCAATCCTGCTCTAACATCAGGGTGAACGCTGGGAGCAGCTCCAACCCCAGCAGTGCAGCTCCAGCCGTGCCCCAAACCAGATGCTTCGGCCGAAGACGCCAGGAGCTGCCTTAATAAGCGATTATGCAATCCTTCTCGCATGGAGGAAATGTCTTTCCCAATCCCCAGCCATTAGCAGTTGGCTTATGCCCTGGAGCATGACATTTTAGAGCCCTTGTAAATTTGCTTCAGGAGTGGAAAGCGTCCGGAGGAGGGGCTGGCGCTGGTTTGTGTCAGTGCCGACACCAGGGGGTGGCTTTGGCCACTGCTCCCTGCCGATGGGCGGATGGCACCGCGGGTCCCACATCAGGGCTGGGGGACAGCAGTGCCACCCCTGTCCTGACCCTGAGGCTCTGGGACTCCGCACGGTCTCTGCACGGAATTTGGGTGGAAAGACCTGGATTTCGGGTAGGAAAGTGCCTCCTGCTTCAGTGCTCTGGTTTCTCCTAGAGGAAGAAGGGAGTGGGGCAGAGAGGCTCTCTGTGCACCTGGGCTGCGACTCAGAGCTCACGGACCCATTTTTCCATCATCACGAATTGTGTATCCACGGCAGGTAACGAAATGCTAAGAAAGAATCCCTTTGTGGCACATCCCCCTCCACCGAGCTCCCCGATTTCAGGGTGAGCGAGGCTCAGAGGGAACGGGCTCTGGGCTCAGGGCTGTCACTGCATCCCTTTCTCCTATTGTTCGCATCCCGACATCACTGCAAACTGACATGGGACGTCTTTGGGGCTCGGCCGCTCTGCCCCGCTCTGCCGGCACAATGAGCCGTTGTTGATTTGGCCGCAGCAATTTTCCAGGTTAATTTATGGCCGCCACACCCCATTAGCGGCAATAAATGTGGAGCCCGGTTTTGCCGAAATCGTGAGTTACGATTTTTCAAATAAATACATTTTCCTATAAACCAGCGCTGTGTTTAGGTTGAGTGTTCCGCGCAGACACATCCATCTACATAAAATACACAGGAGAGGAAGCTGAGCTGTGACTCCGCTCTGATGACATAAAAACTTCTGTAAACACAGTTGTCATTTACAGCGCGCGCGGAGGAGAGGGGAAAAAAATAAACAGCGAGCGCCTGGCGCATCCCTGCAGGAACACATGGAAAATTTAATAATCTTTTTTCCATAAAGCTTTGTTTTCGGTTTGATTTATCCAGACAAGGCAGTGCCGGGTTGGCCATAAATAGATCGGGTTGCTGGAGGGGGAATGGCTGAAGTGGGAGCGTTGTACGGAGGGGGTGGGCGTCACCGGGGCTGTGGGACACCGGTGGGGT
>JAOWBP010004313.1:13657201-13676756 GCA_028571105.1 Tragopan temminckii
GGCATAACGAGAATGCTGGAAGACTCCAACTGAGACTCTTAGCCATGGAGAAGCATAATACAAAACTCCATTGTGGCTTCATGCACTTGTCCTTCCTTTCCCCCCTTTCCACCCACTAAGGCTCAGGCTAAAGCAAGCCCACGCTGCAACCATAGCTGATGCAATCCACAGCCAGGAGCTCTTCTGTGTCACCATGGAGCATACTTAAGAAGGCAGATTGCTGCCACACTCCCTGGACAGACACACAGGTGCCCACACCTACGTCCTTCTTCACATGCTCTCCTACATATTGCAAGATGCTGCTGAACAGAGCAAGGCTACTCCAGACCAGGTCCTTACAAATGCCTCAAGTGGCTATCCAAGCCCTCAGAATCTGCCTGAGCCTCTCCAGTTACCAAAATGAGATTTCGTTCTGTTGAAGCTTGCAAACACCTTTTCACTGCAGCTGTCAGTGTGCTAAAACTGCAGCTAGTCCCACAGGCAAAGTTTTGGACACTTCCACATACGTTTGGGTCACAGAAAGGAAGACAGGCTGAGCCTGGGGGACTGTCCCTGCCAGGAGTCTGCCATGTCCTGCCTCACCTTTCTTCTTCTGGGCTGACTTCTGGTTGTCATCGTCACCATTCTTCTCCTCCCCAGACTCATCTGATTTGGTTTTCAGGCTCTCCTTGCCATCGCTACCATCCCCTTTCTCCTGTTCTTTCATGTCTTTCTTGATAGGCAGTTTCCGGAGGGATGGTGCTTTGTGTGGCTGCTGGAGACACATTAGTGCAGGAAAGATGTGAGAGTCATGAGAAACTAAAGAGTTGGAGGCAGAGCCCAGCAATCCTAGTGGAAGCAGGAAAAAGAGGACCTGGCCCTATGCTGGAGGCATCCCTGCTTCACACCGCCCAGAGCTGTCTGGTTCCTGGGGACAGACTTGTGTCTGACCAGGGCAAGGAGCTCCACAGATGCTGGGAAGTGCTCAAGCTAAGACACAAGTCCCAGGCACAGACACTACAAGACAAGAGGGACTGCCAAGAATCCTGATGCTCCTGGATAAGTATGTGTGTGGCGGGACTCTGTAAGGGACCAGACTGTCACAGGAGCAAGAGGAAGAGTGACCCTAGTGACCTGACAGTCAGCCAGAGTTGGCAAAGCAGCATCCCAGAACAGAAAGGTTTCAACACCACCCATGTCTGGAGGAGAAAAGAATGGCCGTTCCCCTGTGCCTTAAGCCCTTTCTTGCACATGTTTTCAGCTTCCCTAGTGAAAGTCTTGGCAGTTGCTCAGGTCCCTTTTAATGCACTGAGCAGCCCTGAAGACAGCAGATCTGTGAGCTGCTATACCTGCTCCACCAAGTCCAGGGCTTTAGAGTAGGCTCCAGGCTCCCAGAATAGCATGCAGGGAGGGAGCCCAACGTGCAGGGCAGCCCTAAAAGGCAAACCCCTGCACCCAGCATGCTATTCTTGGCTGTCTCATGCTGGCACTCAGCACCCCAAATGGCCTGGCTCAGCCAGAGCTTCCAGTGACACAGAGGAACAGGGAGGTCTGCAAGGGCCTGCTTATCCAAGCTAGCCCCTGAAGCTGTTACCTGGGAGAAACAGAGCATGCAATTGTCTGCCAACCACACAGCCTCCCTGGGCACACTACAATGGAAGCAAATTACTGCAGCTCAGCCAGATGCAGTGTCTGAGGATTTTGTCTTCTCACCTGGACACTCTTGTGGGCTATTTCTCCAGGTGTTGGCCAATTTGTAGCATCACCGAAGTCACCAACCTTGTATACAAAGAGAAAACTCCCATTAGTGCACTAACTATGAATGCCATTTTCCAGAGCAGCAGTCAGAAGCCCTCCCAGCTACACTGTCACTGCCATTATCCACTGGTGCCCCACACAGTTGTTCCCAAGACGCTTGGGTATGACACCCAAACCACCTGTAGAGCCTTTTCTCCCCACTCTAGTAGGGCCCCTGAATTAATCCCCAATAACTGCAGGTAAATTTACATCTGTCAGAAATTGATATGAAGCTCCCAACAGCCCTGTAAGCTCCCAGCTTCCACTCAGCAGAGTGTATGGCACAAAGCTGCCTGAGGTAACTCACAATAGTCCTCATCCCTTGGACAGGTAAAGAATGCAACTTTCTGCACACTTAATTCACCTAAAGCAACCACACACTGTCAAAGAAGCTGCCTTCACCTACTGGTACATTACATCCAGGTTTAGTTTCATTTATGGGACCAATTGCCAGTGTTGGAAACTACAAAGCAAAGGGATCACGTAGTCGAATTGGTGAAGAGAAAAAAAATAGTAATAAGCAGTTATCTGGTGGTGATACTAGCTCTATTCCAGAAATCCCACTGCACTGTGGCAGGGCCACCAATCTCTTCCTCTCAAGAAGTGACCTGGCCAATATAATCATTTCCACCTCCTCCAGCTTTCAGAGCAGGCACGCAAGGAAAGAACCCAAAAATCAGCTGCCCGGGCATACAATGAATCATGGCTGGTCACTGAATTTACAATGATCTGGGCACAGAAACTCCTCCTTGCCCTTGAGGGGACTATTATTTCTAAGTTAATTTGTAGCCAAGTTGCCCATAAGATCAGGTCTCTAGGTTCAGATGCCATGTTGCCTCCCTAGGAGGCAAGTTTCCCGGGAAAGCCACTTGCAGTGTACAGCCACGCCTGTTTCACAGACAGAAGCACCTTTCACAACCAAAGCCCTCCTCTCCTTGAGATGGAACGGACAAGGAAGTCATATCAAGTTTCAAATGTGTATTCAGCGGCTGCTGGGAGCCAACACCAATAACCACGCTCCTAGCCGTGCTTCAGCTGCATCCAACATCTTCAGAAATAACTGTCTCTCCATCACAGGTTGATTCCCTGGAACAGATTGCCCTGGTTCTTCCTGAGAAGTTGCTTTGTTTGAAGTCAATTACCCTTGCTCTCTGTGTACCAGTAAAGAACAGGCTGGAGAGGGAAGAAAGAAACCTGCAGATACAAGCTTTCGACATTCAGCACCATGTTGTGAATGATCCCTTCAGGCAGGGAGGTGAACCAGGTTTCCCCCAGCCCAATCGGGCAGGAACCAGTCCCCAGAGCATGAAAATGTCAAAATGCTTAGGAGAAAAATGAGGACATTCTCCTGCACGCTCTGTGCTGACAGCCAGTTCAGTACATCAATCCCTCCACCACCAGACTTGCAAAGGAAGCTGTCTCCTCACGAGACCCTTAAGGCACTCACACAGCACTGACATCTGAATCAGAAGCTAGAAGCCAGTGAGGGGCACAGCAGGCACGGACTTACCTTGCTTCCCTTCCGCTGTCTCGGGTTGGCAGCCCTTACCACTTTAGCAGGAGTTGTGTTTTCTGCAAAAGGAAGAGAATAAAACTGTTAAACACAGCTGACAGTCACAGAAGCAGAAAGCAAGCCACCTCCCTATTCAGCACAGCAAGGCTACACAGGAAAGCTGAGCAGAAAAGAGAGCCAGCTTTGGACCTGAGTTTCACAGAGGCCCACCAAGATTAAGTGGAGGTGCACCGAAAACAGAGCTCTACTGCAGCACTGTGTGCAGATATGGGGTGAAGCCACATAATTAAACCTGTCACTCCAGATTAATACAGGTGACTGATGCCCCAAGAAGATGGGTCCTGAACTCTGTCCCTCTGCATGAAGGCACTCCCGCACATCTAGCTCAGCCCTCCCCTCTTGGCCTTGCCAGTCAAGGAGGAAGGGTGGTGAAGAGTTCAGCTTGCTCCATGAGGCACCACACAGAACTCGATCTGCTGTTACTTGCAGCAAAACAAACATGCCCTTGAAGAGGCGAGGCAGCTCTCCACTCCGACACAGCTGGCTCCACACAGCAGAGGGCTGTGGACGTGCACCCATGTGGCCCAGCCTGCAGCACACGGACACTGCTCATCTCGTGCCTTGCTTTGATCTCTGGTGCATCCCAGCACGGGGCAGCAAGTTCACAAGAAGGAACACACAGAGACGGAGTCAGATCTAGGAAGGGCTTAAACCCCGCTGCAGCCAAGAGTATTTAAATAACTGAGTGTCTCTGGGGTAATTTAAGGTTCAATACCTTGAGCCCTGCCTGAAAAAGAGCTGTCAAAACTGACCCTGCCAGAACAGCGATGTGGGGTCAAGCTGCTGCACCAGTCCCAAGGAAGGCTGGAACAAGGTTCAACCTCTGCAGCCTTGCAGGACTTTGGTGCAGGGCTTCAACATCTGCCTTGCAGGGCATGCTGGCTGCTGCAGGCTCTGCACTACAGCAGAGCCCACTGCTGTGCACTGCCAAGCAGCCATGCTGGGTTCACCACTGAGACAGCCCCTCCAGCACCAACTCCACTAACTTTGTTGGAAACAGAACCTTCCACACTGGGGTAGGGAGGAAGGTGAAGAGAAGAGCCTCAAGGAATTGCAGGGTCTATCTGGGGACACCCCAGGAAACACCATGAATAGCCTACTTAACTCCATTCAAAGTTGGCTTTGATCTGCTGCAGAAGACAGGTCGAGTTTGCCTAGATGATCAAAACCGGTACCCTTCCTTGCCTCAAAACTTATGATTCATCCTGCTGGCCCAGCCTTGCTCTGAGCTGGAGACTTTGAAGTGTCAATAAAGCAGAGTCAGACATGGCAGAATGGAGCCATCTGCACTCCCCCACCCCAGCTCCTTTTCATAAGGCTCCCACAGGGGGATTTCATCCCAGGGACAGCCCAAGCTCTCAGCCATGCCCCCAAATCTTTCCCCTTTTCCATCAGGAGTTTCTAAGCCTGCCTGCACTGCTCCATCCACCAAACAGTGGCAATCCCGCATGTGTCTCATTCATTCCACGTGCATCTCATTGAGAATTCTGGCTCCACAGCACAAAGCTTGCCACAAGGCTTTTAAACTTCCCTTCCTTAAAACAGCGTAGGAAGAAAGAGTGCTTTCAAAACAGTCCCTAAAAATCTTCCGCTCAACACCCACAGGTGTCACCAACTAAATATAGCTTCACCAAGTACTACAGCATAAGCCTGCAGCCAGCCTGGTTTTCACAGGTAGGGAGCACCAGCCTGCTCTGACAGCACCAACATACCTGGCACCGCTGAAAAAAATCATAACTGAGCTCATTTGGCAGCCTTGCTGTGCACAGATCACTTGGCTGGAGCAGAGCAGGGCTCCTGATCCCAGCGCACAGGTCCCAGCTGTTTGCCTGCTCCCACCTTGCTGCAGCCCAGAGGTGACAGCGATGGCACCCTGCTCTTTTCTACAGCTGCTCTCCGGAGCATCAGATGCTTCTGTGCACTTTTGGGAGAGGGTAAATAAAGGGAGGCCCTCTGCACCTCCCCAGGAAACAGGAGGGCAGTACAGGGGTTCCAGCAGAGGAGTGGGTGCTGCAGCTTCTATCATCTTTATGGGTGAAGGAGTAGATGATTTAAAACAAGTTTTGCTGGTTTCCTTATCGGCAAGATAGGAACAGGGATCCCTTATCTAGCCAAGGTGCTGAGAAGACTAATTAGCATTTGCAGAGCGCAGTGGAAGACAAAACACACCCGGCACAGCACTGCAGCAGCACGGGCACTGCAGCCTGGCGGTAGATCGATCCTGGGCACACAGCCAGCCCAGCACACAGCAGAGGCTGCGGCTGCTCCTGCCAGGGTGAAGGGAGCTGAGACCCATCGAGAGCTTTGATGGAGATGAGGGATGCCCAAAAGAAGGCAGGAGAGCAAGGGGGTGGGAGTGTGCAATCAAACAGACACACCATTTGCAGAGCCAGAGCCATGCTAAGCAGCAGCTGAGTGTGCTCGGCCTCCTCCAGGGTGAGTCAACCTAACCCAGGGCCTCACCTCCAACCCAACACATATGCTACAGTGACGCTCCTTTACATCAAATTAAAAATTGGTCTCCATGTTCCCTTGCAAAAACTTTAGCAAACAAAAAATCCAACCCACACAGAGCACATTTAGGCTAACCCTTGTGTTCAGGTTTCAGATGGAAACCTTCACACAAGGACAACACCACAGCTTGCAGCACTCAGCAGAAAAGGCCCCCTGTCAAACTGCACTGAAACAAAACTCTGCTGATCTCCACTACAGTATCAGTTTGATGAATGGGGAGCAGTGGGGTGCCACTCACCCACATGAAGGCACCCAGGACAAGGAGTGCTAGTGAGGGATACTAGCTATCGCCCTGGTGGACTGCTGAGCAATGAAGAACTGCTGACAGCTATCTATCGCAGAAGTCACAACACTCTCTGGGTGTTATCAAAGGGAGAAAAAAACAAAAAAACCCCCACGAAATAAGAAAACTATGGTAATTTTTGTTGTTGTTGTTGTTGTTGTTTTTTTTTTCAAAAGGCATTCCCATTTTGGTTCTTGGGGCCATGTAAAGCGTGAGCGGAGCATCCCTGCAGGGCCGTGCTCTGTCCCCATGCAGCACAGCAATGGTGCCAAGGAGTACAGGTGGGCAGGGTAACAAAGATACTGATTGAGAATGAGGAGTGATCTAGCAGCCCTGCCATGTGTCCTGCAGGCACCAACAGACTGCCCTGGAGGCCAGGCTGGGGGCACCCCAGTCCCATGGAGGTGGCAGCACAGTGGCTTCTTGCTGAGCTGGGCAGAGCAGGGGAACTGAGTGTAGTGGAAGCACAACAGCGAACGCACAATGAGCAGGCAGCAGCACAACAGCAGCTCTGCAGCCACACGTGCTCCCCAGCGAGGGATTGTTGTGCATGGCCAGAGACATATTTACTGCCTTACCTGGGGAAATCAAACCCTACACCAGCAAAATCAACTCCCTGCTGTTCCTTATAGCCACTGCAGCTTGTAATGGATTTTTAGAGAACACAGATGAGAGGCTTAAAAAAATCTGCAGGGCTGGGCTGGGACAAGGGATTATGCAGAAGAAATATGTGCTCCTCTAGCAAGAAAGCTGCAGTGCCTGCTCCTGGCACACCACTCAGGTGCAGCATGGACACTACACCTGGGACAGCCTCTGGAAGGACAGCCAATGCTTGCAACTCCCAGCAGGAATTTGGAGTCCTTCAGGGCTCTCTATGTGCTCCAGCCCTAAAACAGCACACATCCCTCCTTTCCCCGGGATCCAAGTCAACAGAAGGAAGCAGTTCTGCTCCTGAGCCCTGCTAGTCCACAGCCTGGCATCTAGGCAAAACTGCTGATGAAGGTGGTTTTTCAGCCAAAGGCTTGGACTTTGTGCTGGAGAGGCAGAGGCCCTGTGCTGCAGATCCTGCTGGGGCAGGAGACAAGCTGGAAGCCATGGATTCCCCAGAGCGCAGGATGATCAGCCCACATGCCTCACGGTCTAACAGGATCCATGTAACTATTTTGTAGCGATGAGTCTCCAGACTGCCCTCCCTCCTCCCCATGTTATGCAGGATGCTGCTGTGCATACCAGCCAGGTACTGCAGTCCATCCCTTTCCTTATGAGACAGCAGCTCTGGCAATACTGCTCAGAGTCTTCAGGTGAGTACGAGCAGTTTGAGCAAGGGAAGCTGAGTACTAAATGCGTCTGAGCAACTTGCAAGGGAGAGAAGAAACTCCTAGACTGCTAACACTAGGAGGAGAAGGTATTGCTTTATCCTCCTGAGAAACCAAGAGACACCAGGTATGACAATCTCTAAAAAGAGCAGAGACAGAAACCATCAAACAACTTACAGCTGAGGAGACTACTACTACTTGATCACACTATTTTTGTATAAAGACTCATTTTCAAGACACAGAAAGTCAGCTGGGGTACCAGCAGCTTCCTCCAGAGGTAGTTTCCTCCTTCAGTTTTCAGAGCATGGTGAGAATCCCTCTGGAGTGCAATACACAGGACAGACCTATGAGCACAGCACTGACCTGTAGAGCAGTTTCAACAGGGCAACAAACCAGGGTCAATCTGCAGAGGCTCCACCACAGCTGTGATCACGAGAATTGGCTTATGATTCCAGAGAAGAGCTGGAAAGCCAAGCAGGAACAGCTGTACACAGACTTACTACAGTGCATTCCCACCATGACAGATGGAAATATAAGGCATGAACTCAAGACTCCAACTAGGTCCAAAGCAAGCCCTTCTTCCAAGGCAGGTTGATCCACCCAGCGGTAGGGGCAAGGCAGTGATCTGAGTGAGCTGGAGATATGTGCCTACCTGAGGATTCTTCAGCGTTTTGGAAGAGGTGATGCCAGAATACACTCGTGGCACTAACCAGCTGACATCTCCAGCTCCTGGGATTGCAGGAACAACCTGCGGGCAGCTGCCCAGGCCCTGCTGCCTGGAGCACACAGTCTCCCAAGTTCCAGCTGGCAGCATAGCACCTGGACCTGTCCAGAGGTAAAAGGGATACTTCTGGCACCTCTGCAATGCTAGAATTTTCTTGCAGGCATGAGAAAAACTGTTGTGGAATGGGCAAGGAGAGGAGCAAGCAAAAGATCTCCAGCTGCAGAGCAGAGCAGGATCCGACACAGCATCTGGGCAGTCTATTCAGCATGAGCAAGACAAGCTACAGGCTCCATGGCTCAAAGCCTTCCAAGGAATTTCTGCAACTCCTCAGCAGACAGCTCCACCTTACAAGCCCTACTCTAACAGCAAAGGAAGCAAGGAGCTGCCTACACTTCTATGCAATGTAAGCTCTGCAATGCCTGCAAAGATCACTTGCTAAAAATAACTTCAAAAAGGGCATCTGACAGCTCTGCAAAGAGCATGGGAACACTCCTCCCACCTGGGTGTCCTAAAGCAAGATCTGGGAGGGGAGAACAGGGGTTTGCCCTGGGAAAAGGCAAGACACTGAGGGTACAGGCAGCTGAAGGCAGTGTGATGGAGCCAGAGCCTTCAGCTGGCAGTGCAAACACCTGGGTTGTGCCCCCAGCTCAGCAGCCTTCAAGCTCGAGACAAAATCCTTCAACTTGCAGCCAAGCTACCATGAGGGAAAAGCGGGTAAAGAAATGCCAACAGGCACTTCTAGCATTAACAGCATCAGTGAGGGCACCACTGAGTCCTCCTGGCATAGATGACTACAATTAGAGGTAGCAAATGAACTATCTTAAGGGTAAGTGACATCTTTCCACCTACTTTTCAAGCAAATCCTTTCCTGAAGAGAATTTCTACGAAACTTTCAACACAGATGACACACACACACACACACTGCACTGTGTGTGGGACATCAGGCTCACACAGAAGGGGATGACAAGAACTCCCCCAGTTCTGGAAGGAAAACCGACTTCTCCCATAGAGTCTAAAGCAAAAGTTTTTGCTGGGAGAGTCGATGGCTCCTAGACTACAGGAGGCACCTCAGTGGGAATGTGGTTAAGTGTGCACAGTTGAGAAGACCCAGGTGCTGTCATAGCCAGGAAGCTGGGCTGGCTCTGTCCCCAACAGTCCCAGGCCTCCTCACAGTCACCATGGAAGGACAGCTGTGCCCATGCTGCAGCACCACTTCACCCTTAGCTCAGCTTTTGCAGTGCACACAAAGCTCTGGCCAGCATAGCACTGAACCAGCAATTCCCCTGTCATCACTCAGGAGAGCAATGCCAACCACTCTAATGCCTCCAAAAACATCTGCAAACACTCCCTGGCAGATTAAAGAGTTAATGGAGAGGCTGGAAAAGCCAGCCATGCTCACAGCTCCCAGGCATCAAGAAGGCATGGCGATCCCAAACCTGTGGATGTCCATCATGAACGAGCTGTGGTTGCAGATACTGAGCCCTGAGAAAAGGTGCAAGTTGCTTCAGCTGCTGCTCAGGGCAACGAGGCAAAGCAAGGACACCTCCATGCCAGAGAGAGGAGGACGTCAGGGGAAAATACTTCTGCTTGCAGCCTGGGCAGTCCATGCTCAGCACTAAAGCAAAACTGCATGGGCCTGGAGAGAATTCCAGCAAGCAGATGAGCCAAGTCATGGAGTCTGAGGGTCAGGCTCTCCTCCAAGCTGGCTCCAAGACCAGCTGATAGTTCATGACCTGAAAATCAGCAGCAAGGCAGAGGGAGGAGCAACACGATCAGGAAGTACTGGACGGCAAGGACAGACACAAAGGACAAAACAGGACTCACAGCTCCTCATAGAAATGCAGAAGAAAAACCAACTCACTCACCTTTGGGGGCTACTGATTTGCAAATTAAAGGAGGTGTCCTACACTCCTACCAGGACTGGCCTCCACCCTCCAGGACAGACCTGGAGCAGTTTCCTTCACTCCTGCTTACCTCTGCAGCACCGCTCTGCCTGTTCTGCCTGGCTCTAATGAAAAGCCAGTTAACAGTTAATTATTACCCATTCAGACACACGATCCCCTACACTGACTGACTGTTGTCCAGGAGGGATAAGACAGTCACGTGATGCAAAAATCCCAGCCTTATGAAAGCACAGGCAACTATATTTAGTTTGAAAAACGATGACCTAGTGGGACCGCCCCTTCCTGTGCCCGGCCCCTTTGAGGAGCGGATCTCTGATGTGCAAGGAAAGCTCAGCATTGAGCCAAGCTACAGGGTTGAGACTAGGACACTCAGCATACAAGTGATGCATGGTGTGCGTGCACATGCATGTGTGCACACTGGTCATCACATGAGATGTCCTAGAGCACAGCACAGGCTGGGGATACCTTCCTTCCCTCCTGATCCTTGGTGTTGCAGGTCACTTTGTCAGCAACAAAACCTGATAAGCACCAAGAGAAACAAACAGGGCCCAGCCCAAGGCCCTGGACCTTATCTTGGAAATAGGAGGTATGCTGGGAACTTCACTGGTGTGACTAGCACAGGGGTGGCACTCAGCAGAAAGGCACCAGTTGCTGGTCTCTGACCCAGGGCTGGCAGTGAAGAGTGGGGCTCCACTGCTGAATTCAGCCCTGGATAACAAGAGGGAGGTGATGCTCAGACCTGGTGATGGCAAGACCAGGGCTGGGATCAGCCCTGCTCCTCTTCCTGTAGTGTAGCTCAGCCAAGGAAGCAGACGTGCCTGTACTCAGAAAGAGAGCAGAAGCAGCTGTGCAGAGGTCATGCACGTGTTGTCATCATGCAGAGAGGGCCCCAGAAAAAAGGTGTGTGGTGACAAAAGCCCAATCCTGCACTAGCATCATCTGCTCCCCCCTCCCACCTCAGTGGAAGAGCTTCAAAAGAAACAGCCTGAGGACCAGACATCATTAATCTCTTGTCACTGGCAGAGGGGTTTTCTCTGCCCGCATCCTGCTGCAGCCGATGAGACAGCACAACCAGCAGAGCCCGCAGCACAGTAGGGAGAGGTCACTGTGTCGCAGCCAAGCCCAAGGCTCCACACAGATGCAATCCCTTTAATGGCCGTCAGCCTCTTCTGCAGCTGCAACTGGGGACTTGGAAGCTGACAAAAACCCTTCTACAGAAGCATCTGGTACATCTCACTGTAAATATTTAACAATGAACAGACAGGAATCGAGAGCCAAGCGCTGCCGCGAGCCCCTTCAGCTCTGTGCCTCTCACTTGCCAGAAGGGCAATGCACACTTCCCACAACAGGCACCAGCACAGGGAGCAAGGGGTCACGCAAGGAAAAGGTGCGAACTCAACACAAGCATGCACACCTCTGGAGAAGCTGTCATCACAAAGAGGAGAACCAGAGACTTGATTTCTAGAAAGGAATTGTGAGGGAATTCAAATAACATCAACCAATTCTTCCCTGCTGATTCTTGATGTCAGGGTATGTTCTCCTAGCACAGGAAAAACCATCCTCGCAAGCCCATATCTCAAGTTAGTGGCAGCGAAATTCAAGATTTTTCTTAGTAACTCTGAAATAACACATACTGCCAACTTCCTTCCAGAGCACACAAACATGCAGATCCTGCTATACCAAGCATGCTTACCCAGCCAGGCAGGTGGTTGCCTCCCCTTTCTCAATACACAACACAGAAGCATTAAAAAGACCCTAATCAGAGTGATCCTTCCCAAAGGAAGCTGAGAGAAGCCACATACAGAAGGAAATGCAACACAGCACCACCTCTCCTAATTTAAAGACATACCTCCTCTCCTTTTCTTTATAAAAGACTAAAAACTGGAAACTGCTTCTGTACAGCGTGAGCATCACCCACATCTCATGAAAGAGCTTCAAGTGTACAATTCAAAGCAGCATTTGTAACTCAAAAAAGGTATCTCAGTCACTGATGACAGTTTTCCAATGATCAGCTCAGGATGAAGAATACAATAAAAATCATCAGGAATAGCGTGACCAAGACAAAGAGCATCGTTTGCTGCTATATGAAAAACTGGTGCATCCACAACTGAGTCCTGCAGTCAGGTCTGGTCTCTGCATCCCAACAAGAACACAGCAGTTAGAGACATACGGAGAAAAATCAGTCAGATAGACTAGAGGCAGCCCTTTTGGAGGTCTGACCAAAAAGGCTGGGGTTCTCCACTACCAAGGGATGGGCTGACAGTGGTGCATATCGGGAGGGCACTGCCTGACAAACTGGAATCAGGAGCGCTGCATGAAACTGGTAGGAGATCCACCGAAAGCAAGCAAAGTACTTCAAGCAGCAGGCAACAACTTCAGCAAGCCCTTTGGCAGTAAGTCCTGAGAGGCAGACAGCATGGGCAGCCTTGCAGAGGATTCACGGCTGACATAGACACAGAGGTCCCAGTGGTGACATCCCTACTATCCTCATCCAACAGCAGGAGTGGGGAGAGGGAAAAAGCCTTTCCTTCTGCTCTACCAACATACAAATGAGCCCAGCGTGCATTTTCCAAGGATGTTGAGATCTCTCAGGTTTTCTCCTGAACTCCAGATCACAAGGTTGGAAGTGGCTTCTTCTGAAAAGCAGCCTACATCTGAAGTCCAGTTGCCCAAAGCGAGCAAGGAGAGGACTGAGACCCATTGCACCAGACATGGGTAAATCAGCAGACTCCTGGACAGAGCAGCTTTATTTCCAAAGGCTGTTAGCTAAGCAGGATGCAAGCACTGCCTCCCTTCCACCTTCATGGCACCAGCACATGACACCCCGCTGAGGGCAAACACCTCCAGCACCCCTTACAAACAAGCAGGTGCATGCTCTGGGGCATGGCACAGCAGCTGCGCCTACAAAATGGCTGGTGCTTTGGCTCAGGCTCCTCACCTGACCAAGTTCCAGCTCTGTTGCCACAACTCAGCACTCTCAGTCACTGTGCCAAATGCTTCCTTGGGCAAAAGAACAACAGACTTTTCATCAGGAAGGGAAACTGGCTATAAAGACCCATCTGGCCTTGTAAGATTAACCTTACAGAATAGGCACTGACATAGATTATTAGAGTCCAGGTGATTTGCAACAATAGAGTGTAGCAAATTAACTCGTTAGCAAGGGAAAGGAGGTGTGGAAGTCAAAACCAACAGCCTCAGAAGTGCAGAGCTGCTGTGATGCTAGAAGCACCCTGTTGGCAGTGCTTCTCTGCCCTTGCCTGCCACATCCACACTGTGCTGTGTGCAGGGGGTATCAGGCCTTCTGAGCGAGCTTTGGTGTATAAGGAAGAAAAAGCACAATTTGAAGGCTTTTCTGGAGAAGGCATGAGAAGACACGAAGTGCAGTGTCAAGAGGCTGCTATCATTAAGAGAAATCCTGTTTAAGCTTTCATTTATGTACTTAAAAATATAGAACTGCAAAAAATCCCCCAGCCCTGTGGGCAGTGTTTTCTGCAACACTCCTGACATGTAACATCTCTTACTGAAGCACACGCTATCATCTGTTGCAGATGCACACTTATGCCCCACCCCAGAGCCAGCTGTGAAAGTCCACAACCAGCTGGAGCAGAGAGGATGGAGTGGTGCCAACCAGAGGACATCTCTGCATCTGCAGCACAGGCAGACAAAACACATCCAATGAAGGCAGACCTTCAGTGGGGCAGAGAAGCTTCTTACAAGAAAAGGGAAGAAGAAAATCCCTGTGAGTCACAGAATTTTTTCTGTGCAGTCATTACTCCATCCTGGCTTCAGGCAGGCTGTACTCAATGCACAGGAATACACCTCTGCTCCTCCAAACCAGCCTTAATACTTCACTTTCATGCATGTTATGAAAGTAATAAAAAAAAATGTGAAAGGCTTACAAATGGTTGGGTTATTTTTGTAAAACCTAGAGAAGCAACTTCTGCAACACTAGGGGAATATCTGGCTGCATACCATGTTAGCTGGCTAGAGCTTTGGAAACAAATATACACACACAACTTCCAACTGCCTGCTCAATTCACGAAGCCAAATTACTGTCTCCAATGTCACACCATACCTCTTAAAAAATAGTGATTTACTTTTTACTGAAACCAGCTTTAAGATAATTGAGCTGATCTTCACGCTTCCAAATCTCAATCGTGCAATGCTTCACAATCAGCAGCAATTTATCCTCATACCATTGTTGTAAACTGGGGAAATGTAATCCTATTGCAAAGCCAAAAAATGCAGACAGGAGGTGGACACAGCGACGTGACCAAGGCTGCCCAAGGCCACATCAAGTACAGCCCTATATTGCCAGTGCTTTCGCTACAGGTCATCCAAAAGGCACTCTAGCTCCTGGGATAACAGGATATTCCTGAGCACTCTTGTTATCACTGGGTGAAACATAAGCCTCTACTTCAACATGAGCTCTCCAACAGTTTCAACCTGGATGAAGAGCCTGTGACAGTCTGGGAGAAGCAAAAATTAAGGTGATTGATGCCTGCTTTAAAGAGCTACTGGAGTCAGGCTTCCCACTCAGCACAGCCTCCCCTTCTAGCTGATGAGCCCAATCCTTTAACGCAGGGTCCATCCTTATGAGGCTCCATGCAGTCTGGGATCCAAGAAGTTAACACTGGTCTTGCATTGACCACAAACAGGTGCAAATCACACCATAGTCCTTAGCAGAGATACAAGTAACAACACACATACTAAACCACCCAAAGGGGAAATTTGGATTTTTTTAAAGTATTGCAAATTCAAGTATACACCTTCAGGTGTGTGGACACATCAAGATGTTGATAACTAACATAAATACTAACGGCAAAATTCTAAGCTAGGTTTGCATCTTGAGACATCAGTTACACAGAATTAAACCCTGTAAGTTCCAAGACTCTCTAACTATGGGCAACCAAATCCTTCATGCTACAATGTTTTGGGATGAAAGCAACCTTCCACCAGTTGCGATTACCACCACATGAAAGCATGAACGTGCCTGTTATACAGGACTGACTGTCATAGGGGAACAATAACAAAATATTAGAGGGTCTTTTTTTTTTAAATGTCTGTTGCAAATTCCTGCACCAGTCTTCTAAATTTGGTTAGTGCTGACGCTGCAAAAAGAGAAATGCAGGAAAGACATGGAGGAGTGAGGTGTGAAGAACTCCATTTTTAATTAATACATACCAGACTGGCCATCAGCTGGAAATATATCTGCAAAAGAAGGAAGAAAAAAAATCAGTATTAGTTGCAGCTGGAGTGCAAATCATATTTAAAAGGTTCCTCCCCTCTTGATTTGTTTGCTTTAGCTAAACAGAGCAAGTATTTTCCTAGTATCCCAAGTTAAATATCAATCTAGCTGGGAATCCACCCCAATTCAACCACTTGTTGCAAGAAAGATTCTGAAGGAGTTAGTGCTTGAATACTTGAATGTATTGCTCTCATTAATAACCTTCTACACTGGCTTCTAACAGACAGCAGTGAAGAACAAAACAACTGCAAAATGCACAAAGTCCCAATCCACTAGCTAGCTATTGACACCTCCACGCTCCCCCTGAGCAGGGTCACCAAACGAAGACCTGTGCAGAGCATCTAACACAGTATCCAGCCAGGGGAGAGCAGGAGAAGGCAAGCCAAAAATCAAATGATCTTTTCCTGATGGTTCCGTTCTTTGGAGAATGGAATATACAAGAGACTATGAGTGGAAAAACCCTGTTGATAAACGCTTCCTAAGATGCTATGGAAACAGTGTATTTTAGAGAGTAATATGCTACATTTTCTTCGAGGAACTTGGAAGAATAGGGGGAAGGGAGGCCGCCAGCAAGCCAAGGTCCTTCTAGGACAGGGGCAGGCCCCTGGCTCCAGCTTATCGGCTGCCCAAAACACACATTCAGTTGGAAAGTCACAAAAGTTGCAGCACGGACTACCCCTTGGCCAGGGCAATGCTTTTCAGACAGCACTCAACCAATGCAGAAACAGCAAAAACACGCCTCTACTAAAAAGCTACTATTTGTTTGCCTCTGACAGCACATTCTGTACAAGGCATCCTCAGGCAGGGATGCTTCTCTGCAGCTGACACAGTGAGAAAACACTCAGAACTCCCTCTGCCATTACGCATGCTCATAGTTTGCAGCCACACTGAAGGCATGATCTCAGGGAAAAGCCAGTGTGCTCAGAAAAGCCTCCAAGCACTAGTCTCAATTCTTTGCAGGCTGCGTGCTCTACTGCAGCCCTTCACCAGCACATCACCAGACACATCTGAACACCTTGCATTTCTGTGATGGTTACTGATGAGGTCAGGCTCCCGACAACAATGAACAGGAACACCCTGTACTTGATCTAACAGGTCCCAAATAAGAGGCAGTTTCTTTATTTCCCTGCTTGGGCAACTTCCAGGCAACATCTTTGCAGAGGAACAAGGTGGAAGCACTAGTTAATGCATACCCTACTTGTTTGGATCAGCTAGCTGTACTGAGTACCACCAAAAACAAAATTAACAGATGAAAAAAAAATAATAGTAAAAAACAATGGCTGAGAAGGGGAATTTCACTGTGCCAGCCAAGGCCTGCAGGCCTTGGCAACCATTCTCCTTGCTTCAGCCTGCCCAACCAACTCTCCATGTAATGTCCCAGCCTGGCCAGCCACCCACAGAGGCCCAGGGCAGCTCCCTCCAGCAGCCACAACCACCACCAAGTCAGGCAGAAGCTACAAATGACCCCTAAGGGATACTTCCTACTGGTCACACCACTGCCGCAATGCAAAGCTGGCATTCCCTCGAGGCCTCTATGCTCAGCTCACAGCCAAATCCCCCAAAGCCCTGCTGAGCCTCAGAGATGCACTGCAAGGCTCACTTGGCTTCTCTTGAGATGAGCCATTATAATTTTAGAGCAGATGTGCTGTTGAAAAGCAGCAGAAACTCCTCAGTGGTGCTGGCCAGGGGCAGACAACTCACATTCACGCTCAGGAAGTCTGCTGCCACCATGACTGCCACTGAGGAATGGCGTTTGTCCATCCTCTAAGCCTCAGCCTTCTTGTCTAGGCAGGCTGAGCCTGTCCAACTCCTCATACCTATAACCATAGCATAACAGAATTTAAGCAGAGATGCAGAGAGTTGGGTGAGCAGGCAACTTCTTCCTCTGCAGAGAAAGAACACAGTGCAAGCAGCCTGCAGGACATCCTCTTCTGAAACACAGAAGATGCAGACAAAGCAGGGCTAGTGAGGGATTGAGGCATGATGTCCCTTCTAGACGCCTCCTACTCTACAAGCAAGAGTGGCTAGATTAGAGATTAGCTTGCAATTAAGGACAGCACCTGGTGTGCCCAAAAGCAGCCTAAATTGCACAGCTCTTCTCTCAAGAAAGCCACGGGGAGAAGGAGGTAGAAACATGCATGGTCAGCGAAGAAGTGTTAGGGCTATGTTCCAAGGGGCCACATTTCAGTCCTCCTCAATACTCTTAAGGTTAAAAATCAAACTCAGAAGTCCCAATCTTAGAGACAATGCTAAGATTTTGCTTACACAAAGCCTCAATATTGAAAGCAAACCAGCCCCAAGAATTCCTCCCACTACACACATTTGCCTCACTTCCAGGCACCCAAAGCCAGGTACCCTAACATGGGCCAGATGCTGCAGGGGACAATGCTCCAGAGCAGCTTTGCACCAGCTGGCTGTGCTCCCCGTGCAGAGCAGCAGCTTCACCCCTGTCTGCTCCACACCTCCCTGCTACACCCAGCCCCGCAGTGCCGGCTTGACACATCATCATCCTCAGGCAACCAAAAGGAAAGGGCAAGATAGTGCCAGTGTTGCAGTGTGAGTGAGGGAGCCCCAAGAAATTTGGGCCCTGTGGTCTCACATTTCCTTCCCCTTCTCGTGTGCAGGGTCTTCTGTTTTTCACCCTGGGCCCAAAAGCCAGGAAAATTTAGAGCCGATATCTGAACAGAAGGATTATAATGACAACATGCAGTGGCAATCTCTGCAGAGCCAGGCATTTCTCAAGCACGTTAACAACCAATTCAGCTCTGTGCATCATCCACGCAGCCCACAGCTCAGTGGGAACCAAGTTCCATGCATCTCCCTGTTATCAGTGCAAGGGGTGAAGGAAAGGAGAGAGCAGGAAGAGGTCAAGGATGCACACTGTAGCAGCAGGATGTTTGGGAGGCATCAAGCATCCCTTTTAAGACTGCCACATGAGAATGTGGATGTGTTATAGGGGTGCAGGCTGTGAACACCAATATCCAGAGCTGTAGTGCTAATAGCCCAGGAAACAGCTAAATTGAGGACAGTCCTTCCTATTTTAGGTGTGGGTGAGAGGGGGATGGGGGAGTGGGATACGGAATCACAATTTTTGCTTGATGATATTTTTAAACAGAAGAGGAGACCGTATGTTTAACTGGGGCATTTACAGAGAAAAGCTGCTGCATCTACACACAAAATCCCCTCTCCAGGAGCTATTTGCCCACCGCTGCTATATATCAGATATCTGGGACAGCACCAAGCAGGCTCCTCAATTTAGGAGCCCACATCTCCCCAGTGCCAAATCCGAGCACCTTCACAGGAAGTCTGAACTCACCCACGCTCCCGCTGCCGCAGCTGAGCACACCACATTCACTGCTTCCCAGCTATGGGAACAATCCTCACAATGCAAACAGCACAGGTAGGGAAAAGGTCCCAGTTTACAGAGTCCAGCTTCTGCTGCAAAGAGACCAGTGTTACCTGAATCTCTTCTCCATCCCCAGGCAACTTCTCAGCTCAAATCTGTATCACCTGCCTTCCCCAGAGAGGCCCGAATAGTGCCTGCACAGGTTCCTCAGACAGTTAGTAGCCTCTTCAAAGCAGTGCTTAGCAGAAAAGGGGGCGAGGTTTGCTAGAAAGAAGTAGCAAAGCAAGAAACCCAAACTCCAGAGATTAGCATGGACAATTAGGTCCCTCCCGAGGATCTTGCTTGCTTCCTGCTCCCCTCCTTCCTTTCCTGCCAAGCAGGCTCAGGGAGGGTCCAGCCCTCAGCCACCCAGATCTTCCCAGCCCTCCTCAGCCACCAGCTCCAGACAGCCCTGGCTGTTGTACTAAGACGACTCCTCACCCCCGAAAAGAGAAGCTGAGGCTTGAGATGGGTGAAAGATCCAATCCAGATAAATAGACCTTGGTCACCAATGTTGGTTTAGGCATTAAGACACCACAAAAACTGTTCAAAAAAAAAAAAAAAAAAGTTAAAGAAAACAACTGCAGAAGCACTGATCAGCTTTCAGATCCGTTTCTCCAGAAGTGTTGGAGCAGACTGTTAGATCTTTGTAAGTGGTTTTCTGATGTCCATCAGAGCAGAAGATCAGCTCCTTCTCACACAGACAGGCCATTATCTGGGGACATCCCATTCACCTGCGCTAAGAACCGCACCCAGCATGAGCTCTGGCATAGGTTTGGCACAAACCATATGGAAACAATCTTGCAATGGGTTTCTGCTGTAGAAAATCTGT
>JAOWBP010004313.1:13676856-13689756 GCA_028571105.1 Tragopan temminckii
CGCCCCTCCCGCTGCCCGAGCTCGACGACGCCGACGATCCGACGACGCTCGCCGACAACGACGCCGTCGCGCTCTTCCTCGAGCGTGCGGCGGCGGCGCGGCGTGGGGCCATGGCGGCGGCCGTGCGGGTGTTGCCCGCCTCGCCCAACTGGTACTGCAGCCGCTGCAGCGACACCAGCGGAGACGGGCGGCTCTTCGGCTTCGCCGCCAGGCACCGCATCAGCGTGCTGGATGTCAGCACCGCTACGCCGACGTTTCACGGTACGGCCGCGATCCCTTCTCCCGCTGCGCGCCGTATGCGTAGGAGCGGCCGAGCTCCCGTCGGGTGCGGGGAAACCGCGTTCTCACAGCGCTTCTCTCGGTGCAGGGGAGCTGATCGGGCACACGGAGCGCATCGCCGCCTTCGCCTTCTGCCCGCACCGCGAGCACAGCGCTCTGTGCGCCAGCGGCTCGGACGACGGCAGCGTGCGGCTGTGGGACGCGGCGGGGCTGGCGCTGCGGGCAGAGCACGGCCTGCACCAGGTGGGAGCCGGGCCGCGGGCGCTGGTTCGGAGCGACGTGCAGCGGGAGGAGCTTGAGCCGCTGGGCGGCTTGTTCCCTTAGCCTGAGGTGTATGCTGCCGTTACAGCGTCGTAACGGGCTGTTGGTCGCTGCCGGCGGCTCCTCGCTGCCGCACCCGGCTCGCTTTGCAGCCTCCTGGCGTCTCACGCAGGGCATGCGGGCGGTTACTGCGGCTCGGGAGACTGGCAGATAAATGGCAGCTCAAACAGTTTAGAACAGGGAGCGCTTGCAGGTTAGTTTCTGCTTGTTATCCTGGGCTACACAGTCGCAGAATGGTTGAGTTGGAAGAGACCTCAAAGCCCTTCTGGTTCCAATCCGCTGCCGTGGGCAGGAACACCTCCCAGCAGATCAGCCATCATCCATGGCCTTGAGCACCTGCAGCAACGGGGAGCCCCCAGCTCCTGGGCAGCAGCACCGGCACCTCACCTCCCTCTGAGAATGATCTCTAGGCAGCCAGTGAAGGCAGGCTACTAGAGCAACATTCTGTTTTCTGTCCCAGAAGAGCCTCCTGCTAAATGCACTTCACTTTATGTTCATAGAATCCTAAGGTTGGAAAGGACCTACAAGATCATCTAGTCCAACTGCCCTCCCATTACCATTGTTACCACAAGCTGCTAAACCGTATCTCGTAGCTCCTCATCCAGACACCCCTTGAACACTGCCAGGGATGGTGACTCCACCACCTCCCTGGGCAGCCATTCCAGTGCCTGACCACTCTCTGAGAGAACAAGTTTTTCCTTCTGTCTAATCTAAACCTCCTCTGGTACAACTTGTGGTCATTTCCTCAGGTCTTGTTTGTTGTCTGGCAGAAGAGGCCAAACCCCTCCTCATCACAGCCTCCCTTCAGGAAGTTGTAGAGTGCAATGAGGTCTCCCCTGAGCCTCCCCTTCTCCAGACTAAACAATCCCAGCTCCCTCAGCCATTCCTCATAAGAGTTATGCTCCAGACCCTGAGTTAGGAGAGGACAAGATAAGGGTTAACCATTGTATAGGAATGTGAGTAAGGAGACGATAAGTGTTAACCATTGTGTAGGAATGCAGGTAAGCAGGATGTGAGGCCAGACAAGAAAACTTGTAAACTTGAAGAAACATTACACAAGGAACAGTCAGGATGGGATTACTTCTGTCGAAGACAATGAGCCTTCATTTCATGACTGTCAGAAGGAGACCCCCACTGCCCATGGTGTACGTGCAAGAGGGAGGGACCATATGCTGATGGGTCCTTGGAAATGTAGTGAATATGTATACGAATTCAGGGAAAATCACTGATTGTGTATTAGGTTGGCCTATATCTGTACCAAGCCTCTGCCCTACGTTGTGCAAGTTAGGTGGATCTTTCCCCCTTGCACCCGGTGTCTGCGCAGCACTGAATAAACCATACCTGCTTTGTAATCTTACTTGGGTTCCAGAGTTTGATTCCGCACATCAACCCCTCACCAGTTTTGTTGTGCTTTAGTTCTTTAAGGAACCTACAAAATGAATTTAGTGGCCAAGCATGCTCAGTAGCTTTACATGTATTCAATTGTCTTTCTTCAGAATGCAATCACAGCGTTACACTGGTCACCCCTTGTGAAAGATCTGATTGTATCCGGTGACGAAAAGGGGGTAATTGTTTGTTACTGGCATAGCAGAAATGACAGCCAGCAATTCTTCCCTGAGCCTCGGACAATTTTTTGTCTCACTTGTTCTCCTCATCATGAAAACCTGGTGGCTATTGGGTAGGTGTTACGTTTTGCTTTCCGTTCTTCGTCTGAAAGTGTCTTGTTTGGATTTTTTGTTGCACAGTTGTAAGGTTACTTTTAAGAAGTTTTGGTGGCTATTTTTTCATTGTATTCCAAATTGTATACAACAATTTAGAAATAATATTTTGGTAGATGTGCAAGGTATACAATTCTGTAACCATTTACAGAAATGAATTTGGTTTAAACTCTGAAGTTACTTAAAACAGATATTTTTTAATTAGATTTCATTAATGTTCATCACATTACAGGCTGCCTCATCTGAAGAGTTTCATAGTTTTATTAGCTCTTTGTCAGCAGTTGCCATTCCAGTCCTTTGGACACCCAGGACTATACTGAATGAAGCAAGAATGTGAAAGCCTTTCAGATGGGAGAGATGGAGAGAATGAAAGTTATTTGTGGAAAAAAGTTTTTCTCTTACAAAAGCCACTGTTACTTTTTAAGACTGAAAACTGTATTGCTAATAAATTGGTGTTATTCTTGGAGCCAAATATAGTTCTGGTGTCACTTCTCAAAAAGAAGGCAGCTGTGTTTATGCTAGTGCTATACTTGAGCTCCTGTTGGCTGATCTCATTGCTGCTTGTGATTGGGCTTCTCTGTAATGTGGAGATACTGATCCTGGGTAATAGCCTGGAAATCGGATTAGATGTTCTTCCACAAGGATCTAACAATCTATCATTAACTGAAATCCCTGTTTTTAGCTACAAGGATGGCATGGTGGTTATAATTGACATCAGCAGGAAAAAAGAAGTTCTTCATCGGCTAAGAGGTCACGACGATGAAATTCATTGCCTGGCCTGGTGTCCTGTACCTGGTGAAGGAAGGTTACCCGTTTGGCAAGATGAGCTCCAAGGTATGGTATAAGTGATACATAGTTTGTGAAGTGATATTTTAGCTCAGGAAAATGTCCCTGGGGAGAACTGAATTCCTTATTCCTGTAAAGTCAGTAAGTAGCTAATCAGAGGTAACTGATGAATTCAGTTAAAATATTCTCTGATCCAGAGCAATAGATTTTCAGTTTATGTTTAGAGCTTTGAATTCTAAAGTATAACAGACTTCAATGATGTTTCCTTCAGAAGAAGATGATGTTCCAAATGGGGAGCCTAAACAAGATACAGCCATGAAGAAAAGTTGTTACTTGGCTTCAGGAAGCAAAGATCAGACGATACGAATATGGAGCTGTACCAGAGGCAGAAGTAAGTAAGATTACTAATTTAAGTGAGAACAATATGGGTGAAGTGCTCCTATCTAACTGTAGGTTTCATTTGCTAACCCGATAGCTTAAAGAGTGGGGAGCCTACTTAAAGCTTCAGATTCACGTGTCTTTTTTTCTGAGAATTCAGATGTACAAAGTCGAGATGATCCCTTTCTTTTCCAAAGGTATAATGACTCTGAAGTTGCCACCCACAAAGAGAAGAGGTGGAGCTGTTGATCCTGCTGTTAAAGAGCGTATTTGGCTCACTGTTCACTGGCCTTGTGGTCGGCCCACAGAAATTGTATCCAGCTCTTTTGGGTAAGTAGGAAACAAAGCATGTTAGGTGCAGAAAGTAATTGTAAATTAATTCACTGATATTTAAAGAACAACTGGCAGGAAACACTGACACCCCCATCTTCCTTCCTTCCTGGTATAGTGAGATAGAGGACAGGCCAGGAGTTGTAGTGGGAGTTCATTCTTCTAGAAAACTGTTGTTTGCCCCACAATTCGTCTGATAATCTAACTGAATACTGACTGCTAATGGTACTAATTGTTTTTTTGCCCATTTAATGCAAACAAATGACATGTCCACTTCCGGTGTGATTAATGGTTATCTGTAGGGTAGTTTTATCTCTGTAGAGGGACATTTAGTGCATGTGTGTCTATCTGTATTACTCTTACACTTGCAGTACGTGCATTAGCACTGATAGTCTGTATTATTTTTTGAAGTGAAGAATGAAATAGACACACTTTAAATTTTGCAGAGGAGAACTGCTACACTGGGATTTGACCCAACCTGGAAAACGCAAGTGGACACTTTTGGGATCTTCCGAAGGACAAAATCACTCCCGTATTGTGTTCAATCTGTGTTCCCTGAAGCATCAAGACAAAGAGCTGCTTCTTTCCATTTCAATGGACAGAGATGTAAGAACTATTTTTAAAATTAACATCGAAATAGCAGCGGCAGTTCAGCTTGACTGAGTGAAACTAATGCTTTGATGACCACTTATTTTCTCCAAAGCAGGCTTATTCCTGTCTTTTATGACATCATGGCTCAACATTTCTTCTGAGCACAAGTTGTGCATTTCTTTGTTAGCTTGTAAGTTCAAGCTTTTACCGTGGTGGACAGAATGGTTATGCTCTATGGACTTAAAAATTAAATGTTTAACAGCTGGAGCTCACGATATCTGCCTTTTTTTTTTGTTGGGAGAAAAAGGGGAGACAGCTAAGGAGGGAAGGGTTGTTGTTGTTTGATTTGTTTTTTTTTTTTTTTTTTTTTTTTTTGTGGGTTTTTTTTTTTTTTCCTTTTACAGGCAGCAGAGAGCCTCCTATTTTGAATTCACAAAAGGACTACGTAATTAAAGTGTAGTCTTTTTGTCTGTTCCATCATAGTCTTGCAGTTTTACAGCCCTGTCTTTGACATGCGCTGCTCTGAGTGGAGATTGTGTACTTTGAGTCTTCTGCTCACTTGTGCTTTGTTTTTTTCCCCTATCATACCAGTCACTTTAAATTTATCATTCGTTGTTCCTTAAACATTCTTTAGGTAAAGTGCTGGGACCTATCAACTCTGGATTGTAGCTGGACAGTGCCTTCACTTGGGGGATTCGTCTATAGTCTTGCTTTCTCCCCTGTGGACCCAGGCTGTCTTGCCATTGGTGTTGGAGACAGCATGATCCGTGTATGGAATACTTTGTCTATGAGCAATATCTATGATGTTAAAACCTACTGGCAAAGCATAAAATCCAAGGTTACAGCAGTAAGTATGCTTTTGATTTCCTTTTTTTCTTGTCTCTTTTCTTCCTTCATTTTTCTCTTTGAGGAATGTTTTTCTCTCACCCTGAAGGTTTTTCCTCAACTAAATACTATAATGCCAAGTTGTTACTTCTGCTCTCAATTCACATAGTATAAATTTTAGAATTGAACAACATTTTAGACATTTTTAGAACACTAGGCATTTACATTACACATACTGAAAATGAGCTGAATTTCAGCTGATTATGGTATCACTTTCTTGGTTTTGTACACCGTGATCATTCCTTCTGTCATGCACGGTTTTCTTTGCTCTGCTAGGAAGTTTAACGTGCAAAAACTGGCATGGATGTCTTCAGTTTAGGTTTTACCAGCAATTGGCTAACGGCTCATGTCTAGCAGAAGGTGGCAGCATTAGAACACGTTAGTTGATTATGCCAAAAGCTTTCTCACAGTTCTAAAATATTGTCTATTTTTATGTTGTAATGCAGATGTCAGGTAGTATTTCAATGATTTTAGTTCCTTTCATCTTGTCCCAGTAACTGGTAAGGGAAGAGTCTTTGATTCACATCACAAAGTGTTTAAATTGAGTTGCTGTAGTTGGCAGGGTGGGTATAAGGGACAGTGCTTGCTCTTTGGTTTCAATGCTTAACTTTTTGTTTATCATTTAAAAATAAATTGTCCATTCCTCTCGTCATTATGGGGCTCTTCCTATTTTTCTTACAGCTAGCATGGCATCCAACTAAAGAAGGTTGCTTGGCTTTTGGAACAGATGATGGAAAAGTTGGCATATTTGACACATTAGGCAGCAGGTAAGAAAGTAGTTTTCAAATTCATTAGTGTCAGATCTTGCTGGCATGGCAGCAGACGTGATCTTTCCTGAGGTCTACATTTGCTATTTGTTAATAGTTTAAATTAAATTAAAAGTAGTCAGATGGATTTTAAGTGTATCTTTTCATCTGTTCATTGCGACTGGTAGCTCCTAAAGTAACCTTACTCAGACTGTGTAACAGTCACCTGTTGGAAGTCATCAGTCAGGGAAGACTTTGGCCAGAAAAAGTTTCATAAAATGAGCAACGTGCAGGTGCAGTTCATTAAGACAGTTTTGTTCTGATTTTAGCAGTGTTCTGCAGGAAGCATCAGGGCTTGGCTGAGTCATTGCTTTAGTATATTGAAGCACCTACTGTCTGTTTTCACTAGAAATACATTACTTTAATTTTGGGGGTTTTTTTGCTTGTTTTGGTTTAGTTTTGGTTTGGTTTTGTTTTGTTCTGTATTTTATTCTGTATTTCCCTTTGCTGAAATCTGACTACTCCTGACTACTTCCTTACCTTCCTGCACAGTGCTAAGAATAAGCCACCTCAGATCTCCAGTACTTACCACAAGAGGACTGTATACACATTAGCCTGGGGACCTCCAACTCTTCCTCTGTCTTCGGGTGAGTGTTATAACATCTTGTTATAAAGTAGAAATCCATACAGAGCATACTCTTGCCAGAAAGTTGGCATGCTTCCCTTCCTTAAGGATGCGAGCTCCATTTGCTTGGTAACTGTCCTTTCTACCCACTAAGGATGTGTTGTGCCTGAGGAATTGTTAATAGTTTTGCAAGGGAGCAAAATAACCTGTTCTATAATTTGAATTCTAGTAGCTTCAGGAAGTAGGTGGGAGTAGAGTACAGCTCCACATAGTTACACGTTTGCAATGCACTGAAATACCTGTATAGGCTCTCCACAATAATTGCTTAGGATCAAGTACAGATTCTTTAGCTCCATAAGTGTTTCTATCAGAAACTAAACAGAACAGCTCCATTGGTCATCTTATGCAACTTCCCCCCAAGTTTATTGACCAGAATTTAAAGGGAGTTTCAACGTGTGCAGCAATTGCGCTGTGGAGAACGAATGAGAGGTCCTTTTAAGGATTGTATTTTGAGAATTTCTTCTTGCCAGATCACAGGGAATCAAAGCATACATAAAGCATTTCAAAATACTGTTTTGATTTATAGTGAGAATGATTGCTTTTCCTAAGACTGATGAAGAACACAGTGTACTTACATTTTTTCCTCTGTTGAATAGGAGAAGAAGGTGAGCATCCCTCTGTAACTTTATATAGTTGTGCTGGAGAAGGTATTGTTTTTCAACACAACCCTTGGAAACTTGGTGGAGAGGCACATGATATCAACAAAACCATCAGAGACACTAATTCAATCAAAGTGAGTATGATTTTTGCCTTTTTGTATGGATTTGTGGTTATAGTTGCTGTAGTCCTGTAGTTGTAGGCTTTTGAATTTTCTTAGAACATGTAGAGCTTTCTAAGGAGCATAAGGAGGTGGAGCATCAAGGTCCTTTTGAAATCCAGACAGATTTCATTTGACACATTCCACTGCACTGGTAAAAATAGCCACTGGTTCTTGCAGCATCTTGCAGTTCATTCAGTCTTCAATTGCCTAAACTTACGTCACTGCTACAAAATGTAGCAGACACTTGTGTGGGTTTTGTTTTGCAGACTAATTGTAATTCTGTCTAGTTGCCAGTTTTGTTCTGTTGATGTGTGCAAGAGAGACCTAAGAGCTTATGTGATGGCTGGTAATAGCTGTGTCTTCTCTCTACAGCACAAACTGCCTGCACATACAGAGATCAGCTGGAAACCAGATGGTAAACTCTTGGCCCTTGGCAACGAAGATGGGTATGTTTCTCTTGTCAGGACTGGCGCATGCATAACCTTAACCTACAGTGGTCACTGTTAGGAAGCAGAAGTACTTTTGTTGTCCTGGTTCGGCTCTTTTCTTTCATTGCCTATGTATCTGAATTGTGATAATACAGCATTCATTGCTGGCATTTCATTTAGTTGCTCTTGGCATGGAGGATCTACAACATGTTACATCATTTTTCAAGGATCTACTCATGACTGAAACACATTTTCTTGATGTACTAAATTGGAGTGTGACTTGGATCCAGAACAGAGAATCTCATTTAGTTTCATAGACGATCATTCAGGACAAACAAAACAAAATCACATTTTCACTGACTGGAGGATTTCTCATATTGTTATTCTTGCATTTCAGGTCAATTGAAATATTTCAGGCTCCAAGCTTGAAGTTGCTCTGCACTATCCAGCAGCATCACAAATTGATTAACGCTATTCGATGGCATCACGAGCATGGGAGCGATCCAGAGTTCAGTTATTTGATAGCTTCAGGCTCAGTCAATGCCATTATCTATGTGCATAATCTGAAGAGTGTCGTAGGTAATGGTTTGCAGATTCTATCCTATGTCTTGGCATCTTGTTTTGCTTTCTTCTTGGTTTGTATTGCTAACTGTAGCTTATTCTTTTATTTCTTTCAGAGAGCACTTCAGAAAGTCCTTTGACAATAACAGAGCCTTTTCGAACTCTGGTGGGACACACAGCAAAAGTCACAAGTCTTTCTTGGAGCCCCCACCATGAGGGAAGATTGGTATCAGCTTGCTATGATGGCACTGCACAGGTACTTCTCTATAGCCACTCAGAATTGTATTTCTTTTACTTTCAAATCATCCTTTCTGCAGTATTTTAGAACCAAGCTGATGGAACAGCAAAGCTTTTCTGAGTTCAGTTGCTTAATTACTGCATATTTACCCTTGGCAACAGTCTCATTTTGGATACCCGATACAGAGGTATACTTTTTTCCTTTTGCTTATTCCTGCTTTTCCGACACACTGCACAAATGAGAATATTGCAAAGAAGGCTTTTAGTCCAGACCTATGGGAATAAACAAAGGGAAGCTGAGCAGTAGGTATGGCTTTGTGCCTTGCAATTTGATTTGTAAGTCCAGTAGCATTTTTGAATTCTTAAGAAAGACATTAAGCAAGCATATTGGTACAAAAAAAGAAAGCTTTCTGAGTTTTCTCTATTTGCTTGCTGGTGACTGAAATACCTCTGCAAACTCACTAGAAGATGAACTCCTACAAATGTAAATTGCTAAATTGGAAGCATAGAGTTTCATGGGTGGAAGAGGCTAAGTAATTAGGTTTCTTTCTTGGTCATAAGGTATGGGATGTTATGAAGGAAGAGCCACTCTGCAACTACCGAGGGCACCAGGGCCGGCTGCTGTGTGTCCAGTGGTCACCGGTGGACTCAGATACCATTTATACAGGAGCTGATGATTTCTCTGTTCACAAGTGGCTCATCTCAAAGCAGGAGCATACACGGCCCCCTCAGGGTAAGTACATTCAAAGATCCTTTTCTGAAGGCGATTTGGGAGCTGGGAAGTAGAAGGTTGCCATGTTGAAATGACAGTAAAGCTTTTATGGTGAATTCAGTTCTGTCTGCTTCCCCTTTAGGGATAAATACTGTCTAGGTTTAAATTCAATTGTATTCTTATTTGCAAACTCTATGTTGATCTTGAGAGGCAAACAGCTTATACCCCAAACACCTCTACGGTTAATATCAGAGTAACTTTTTTTGTGACCTTTCATAGGCAAAAAAAGTATAGAATTGGAGAAAAAAAGAAGTATTCAACCAAAAGTAAAAGCCAAGAAGAAGAAAAAGCCTGTAGGAAAGAGTCCAACCAAGCAGGATCTAAGTGATGCCATGAATGGAGATGAGAGCATGAAGGATACATTGCTAGAGGAAAATGGAGTGTCTGACCACGAAGGAGAAAAAGAAGCTCAGGAGACAGAGTTGCCCAATAAAGATTGCATGGCCGGTAATAAATTAATTGTCTTAGTTTAGTGGCTCCCAGACTGCTTAGCCTTCAGAGCATCAGCAAGCCTAACATCTTTATGCAGGATTTTCTTCTAACACAATTTTATTGAAATAGTCCACTTGAAGGAAGTATGATTCTATAACACCTTTAATAACTTTATAAACTGATTTGGAACTAGTTGTCTTCAAATAAGAGATTCTGGACTAACAAACAAAGTTATCTGTTTGCCTTGAAACAGTGTCATTTTTTATCACTGTTGATTTGTGGTGATAAATCTTAATACTTATGGACTGTCATTAATGTCTTGTATCATCTTAGTTTTTTGACAGTTCTGTAATGTTTTCTTATTATTTGTTTTCCCTAAAAAGCTATTAAATTATATGACAAAGCAAAGCTTGCTTTCTGTATAATTTGGTATTATTGTTGCAGAATATTAATGTCCGTTATTTTGCATGTATTGTTTATCCTTTCTTAATCACTTCTTAATTGCTTAACTGCAGTGCCCAAGGATACATCTTTATCTGCATATGATTACTCTTCATTCAGCTCAAAGCCTTTTGTAACCCAGAAAGCCACTGCTGTGAAAAAGGATCCACCTAAAGAGAAATCAGGTTGGTACATTTCAGATACTCGCACCAGTCCTATATCAAAAGAGTTCTTCATTCTTGGTTTAGGCTTGGCTTCATCTTCCCTTATTAACAAGTGGTGGAGAAAGAGAAGAGCGTGCTCGTAAAATCTCTTAAATGTTTCGAGTCTCTTATTTGCCCTGCTTACCAGGCTGGGCAGAAAAACAAGCAAAGCGATCAGTATTTGAAAGTTAGCATTGTCATAATAGGGATACAGGTGTCAGTTGAGTATCTTTTTTATTTTCCTCTGTGAGGAACAGGTAGGCTGGTTTTTGTTTGCTTTTTTTGCATATGTCAGAGTTCTGCTCTCTCTGTGCAACAGTGAATAAACATATTGGTTTTTCAGCTCCTGATGCCTCTCTGAAGAAGAGGAAACCTCGCTCTCTTTTACCCTTCAGCACATCCATGGATCACAGATCAAAAGATGAATTGCATCAGGATTGCTTGAGGCTGGCAACGTGTCTGAAAACCAAAGGTATCAGTCTTGAACTGTAGCTTCCCCTCTCTGATCAGCTAGGTAAAATACTTAGAGGGAAGGTGCTCTGAAGTATTGAGAAGCATGTCATGAATCCAAGGTCTTAATCTGGACAACATGGCATTAAGTTTTGGAAATGGTGATCTACTGTCTAACTTCTCTTGTAGTGCTGTGGCACTCTGTAGACACTCCAGACAGGTTTTGTTTAGGATCCTGCATTATAGAGATACGGCAAGATTGTATAGCTTGGATTTTTTTTTTTTCCTCCTTCAGAAGGTGAAAGGGAAAATAAGTCATCAGGAAGATGTTTTTATATCACAGTATTTTTCCCTAGATTCAGATAATTCCAAGGGAATTTCCTATGTTTGATTTGAAGTAAACGTCCATGTCCTGCACACACAGAATTCTTCTATTCAAACTTAGATGTAAGTTCTGAGTGACAATCTGCAAATGCACAAGCTTCTTAAATCTGCTGTAAAGAAAGCGGAAGACAGAAATATATGCAGTAGCTGAGTGTAGTAGAGCAGTATACTGACTTGGCACGTCCTCGTTTCCCATGTTGTACCAAATCCTAAATGTTCATTCTCTTTATCTGTGTTAGATCATAATGAAGATGTGTCCGCCGACCTCCAGAATCGCATCCACTTGGGGCTGTTCACAGATAGAGCTTCTCTGCACAACATGATTGATGTGGAAGGTAAGTGGAATAACGAGCCCAGTTTGGCAGTACGTTGTCCATTGTCACGGTGATATTCAAGAACAAAACTTCTACTGCATATTTAAGTGCAGGATTAAGAATGCAAGTCTGTTCAAAAAGAACAAAAGGCTTACTTTTCCCAAACAGTTTTTACAGCTTTCAAACACAAACCTAAAATGCTTTAAGCCTGAACAAGCTCATTTCTGTCAAGGTATTTTACTGTGTCAAATAATGCTGGTGCACTCATGCTGAAAGATAATTAGGAAGCTTGTTTACTTCAAATAGGAAAATACCACTTAGAGAACGGACATCCAGAGCTCTTTCAACAGCTCATGTTGTGGAAAGGAGACATGAAGGGTGTACTCCAGGCAGCTGCTGAGAGGGGAGAACTGACTGACCAGCTGGTAGCCATCTCACCCATGGGTACGTTTGCTCGTGTGACACATAAGCAGATGGAATTAGTTGGCAAATTTCACCTTGTTGTTTTAGGTTGGAAAGTCATGACTCTTCTGGATTGGATAGCAGTTTCTTCTTTAAGAGTATGATGACAAAAATCAATTCCAAAACAAATTCTGTTTATGACAAAGCCTGGATGTTCCCACAAGCACCCTTAGGATAGCGCAGTAGAAAACGAAGAGATTTCCTTTGGGACTTTTCAGAGAAGCAGGCTGTATCTCCAAGGGCAAAGATGGTGTTTTGTAATATGTAGCAGTCCTGGCTCACTGTTGGTTTATATGTACTTTTAAGTCATTTTACTGCTAGTGAAGTCCTACAATTGTGTTCAAGTCCAAGCTTTGTCCTGTTTTGTTGCCTCAAGTAGCTTGCATTAGAAAGATGAAAAAGTACCTAAGTGGGGGCAAAGAAAGCGCATGCTGAAGAAACCAATGAATTCTTGAAGAAACCAGGAATTTTTTCTGTTTTAATTTTTTTGCCTGTAATTGTATTCCTTTCTCTTTCGCAGTTGGATATCAGGCTTGGGTTTGGACAGTAGAAGCCTTTGCAAAGCAGCTGTGTTTCCAGGAGCAATACGTGAAGGCTGCCTCCCATCTCCTGTCCATTCATAAAGTGTATGAAGCTGTCGAGCTCTTGAAAGTGAATAATTTTTACAGGTTGTTGCATGTTTGTGTGATTTTTTTCTTCTGTTTTTTTTTTTTTTTTCCATAAAATACTTGAGGTAG
>JAOWBP010004313.1:13689856-13706988 GCA_028571105.1 Tragopan temminckii
TGTTTTCCATTCTGCCCATGGGAGGGGGCTAGAAGGGAACATGCATGTCACTGCTGCAGTCACACAGTGGGCATCCAAGTGGGGCAATCTCCATCCCCTTGTTATTCACAGAACTGTAATCATCAGAGTAAGGTTAGGAAGCGGGAGCAGATCATGATGCACAGTCAGAAGGTGCACTGATAAATGCCAAGCCTGACATACGCATGCCATGAGCATCACATACCTGAACACACAGATCTGTTGACATTTTAAAAAAATCAATAAACTTTACACCCTGCTTAATTTGCCTTTGCCGTTAGGGCTATGTGACATAAATTCAACAGCACAAGATACAAATTGTGACATATATGACATATGACAGTGAATGATTATTGTTCATTCCACAAAATGTATTCTAATGGCACTAATAAGATCGCTTTATCTCTCTCTCTTGTTGCTGACACCAGTCTGTTTTGCAGTTGATCTCTGTCTGAAACTAAGGGGGTTATCCAGAATAACATGCTCAAACTGGAAACCTATTTCCCATAGGGCCACACTTCATAGAGAAGCTACAATAGTTCATTTTTTGCATCCCTACTGCCTTGTCTTTTTTCCAGCTTTCATGTTTCCCAAGGTAAGTATTTTTGTCACTACTTAGAATGAATTACATGCGGTAAATACAGCCAATGTGCTCTGCTCTTGGCTTGGTGAAAGCTTCTTGGCCAGGTTAAAAAACCTGTAAAAGCCTGCACTCTAAGATTTACAGTGGATATAAAAACAGCTCCCAGTCTTGGGCTTTATTGTGGTGCAGACATGGCTGAAGTTATCTTTAGAAATGGGATTTCGGTTCCTGAATTCCTTTAAAAAATGTCGTTTCCCTAACGCCTGCCAGGACCAAGTTGGTATAAATTGCTCTCTCCTCAACTTCTTTTATTTTTGGGGAGGATTTCCAGCCTTCCCTTCCATTTTTTGGGGGGGATTTCCAGTCTTCCCTGCCTAGAAGGCTCAAAAACATCTGCATGAAAGTTATTCCATCATTTCATTGGAAATAAATGTTATTTACCATTGTATCCAAGAGTAAAAGTGGTTTGCTATTCTCACAATACAGACACGAAACACCCCTGAGTCTGCCTCTGCCACAGCAGCACATATGCCACTTCCAATCAGACTAACTGCTTCTCTGTTTATTAATCTAGACTCCCAAACCGATCTAAAGATGAGAGGGAGGAAAATAAAAACAAAACAAAACAAACAAACAAAAAAAAAGTGACTGTGTCATCCAATCCTTCTTTTAAAGCTGATTGTCAGTTCTACTTGCGAGTGGAGGTGGCTTGGTTTTTGGAGAGACAAAACTTGGAGCAAGCCTGGGAAGGCAGCACAGGGCATGGGGGAGAAATGTTCTTAAAACGAGCCAAGTTCCTTTTTCAAATATTAAATGCAGTTTTGCAGCCTCCACTGCAATTCATGCCCGCATTAAAGACATGGATGTGAGCTTGCAAAACTGGAATTTCTGTGGCTTCAGCAAACTTTCTTATGTCTTTCCATGCATCCACCTGGGCCCCACTCTCTAGGCTGAGGGTGAAAAACATGGTGGGACTTTACAGTGCCCTAAAACAGTGATTGATTTTCCCTCTCATTGTCCATTAGATTCCAGTAATGATTCAGGATGTTACAGGCTGAGGCATTAACAGCTGTAAGTGCTCATTAAAAGCACTGAGCCCCATGCTGGAGCCAACATAAGGAACAGCGTGCAGCACCGCATCAACACCTATTTAGTTTTACAGTCATATCAGACTGACCCAGTAAAATGGTGCGACTCAGCAGAATGAACCAAAATGTCTCGTTGAGTTAATGCTTATCTCTTTGCACCGAGTTCACCTTTCAAGAAAGCTCCATGCAGCCAGCAGAGCCGGGCTACTCTGCGTGCAGAAAATGCATTATGCAACATGCCACTTTGGAGGGGTTGTACACAGCTGGGTACATGTAGGCAGGAAACAGGAAACTATAGGCAGCTGCCAGGAAAGCACTGCTGCTGGAGGAAGGGATTTGCAATGGCTGCAGAATCGGAGGCAGAAGGAGAAAGAAGAGCCCTGGGCAACCCTTGCAGTGCATATGCAGCCCCCATTGGCACACACATCACTGTGTTTTGCAATTTGAGAGCAGTAAGAGGTTACGATGATGAACAAGCACATCAGAGCTGTTCATAGGGTGAATTCACATCCTCGAACAGTGAGAAATTATTGTGATTAGCTGGTCGGAATGATGAAAATTTTGCAGGGCGATCTGAGATCCGTGAACAGAGAGATGTGATGATTAAGTGGGTCCTGTCCACCATCTCGTCAGGGGGGAGGCTCCAACTACAAGGTCATTATTAGCACAATGACAACGACAGTTATTAACCTGGCTGCTCTGGCGTTGGGCACAGAACGAACTTCACGGGGGGGGACAGAAAATTATTAACAAAAGAACTTAGTGGTGCTCTTGGGGTGAATTAAGATGTATGAACAGAAGCAGAATTAATGCAAATGCATCGGCATTAACCGCAACGTGACCAGATTCACAGGCAGAAGACTCAGTTTGACAAGGTGCTTTCATGTCAGCTTGCTGGATGCCTCCCTGTTACAAGGTCTTGGGAAGCCACTGTGCCTCCAGAATTCAAGGTTAAAACATTACCCAACTTGGCAACCAGTGATATCAAGCCAAGAGGGGAAGCAATTATCTCATCTAGACCAACCCCCCAGTAACTCAGATCTGCACAAATGCTTTGATGTCTGCTGATCAGTGCCAGATACATCAATTAGTTTGCAGAGGAACATTAGAAACCATGTTGTTGGTCTGGTCTCCAATGCAAGGAGGGGTTTACAGGTTTTCACAAAGTGTTAGTGAAACATGGTACAGTTTTAAAGATTCAAGACAAGTTTGGGCACTCTGTGTTGACACAGAGGCAATGAGAAAGAGCCACACACAAACCACTTTTACCCTCAGAGATAGCAGAATGTGGCATGAAACATTGAGACCCGTCAACATCAACGTGCCCCAACTGTCTAGTCTGACACTTGGGCTATTTCAGAAACGCAGAGATGTACTTTAAGTGCAACAGAAATGTCAGAAACAGCAAGGTAGAGAGCAAGAGCTGCTACTAGATACCTAGAAGGAAATTTTCACAGACAACATCATTTGACCACTGCAATATTACTCAAATTAATTTTTCAGTATTTTAGCCTACTGTGTACACTAAACTACTTCCTAAAGACTGCGAATGGCCTACCTAGCCTTGGTGAAGAACAGAGGGTAACGTGTCGGAGGTGTAAAATACACTCCTTTTTGAGACCAGAAGGAAAACTAGAAAACAAAGCCAGCAGGGGGTTGAAGTGCCAGGAAAAACCGTCTCCTACAAGTTGGGTGCAGTGCAATTCTGTGTACAAACAACCAGCTAATTATTTCTTACTGCATATCAGGCAAGGCTGACCTGATTAAAATCATAAATCAGCCAATGCTTCAGTTTTTATGTTGCAAGAATCCATGTCTGTGTTTGCATATTAATTAAGATATGCTAAGTAATCAAAAATGTTTGCTAGGAAAAAGAGAATAGATTGTAACCTGGCAGGAGCAAACAGGAGAGCGTGGCAGAGCAACTTTTCCAAAATCTTCCTATGTTTACACTGTACTCTTTGAAATTACGAGCTGTTTCAAACCACCTGTGATTTCCTTGCACCAGGTTTTAAGGGAAAACGTCTCTGTTGTTTGTATCTTACAACTTCTCTCCCTCCACTTGGTGGGAAAATAGCATGAAGGCTGTTGTCAAGCTAGAAAGCTGCATAATTTTTTTTCCTATTCTTCCCCGTATAGTATGCAATATCAGATTAATGTCACTGTTCAGCAAAGCTTAGAGTATTGATGTTGAAACATTAAAGCTATTTCATCGATATCAGGTTTGGAGAGAGGTCATTTATGGTCATTAGAATAGAAGAGCATTTATTCTGGACATCAGAGAAATCCCCATGGGTCCTAGAGATCACGCTGCAATCTCCATAATGCCATTAATATAATGGCCTCTTTCTTCTTTATTAGACTTTTATGGCTAAGCAGGATGTAAGGAAAACTATCAAGTCAGTGGAGTCCAGCACCCTACAGTTGCTCTTGTCACAGAGTCCATATGCTGTTCTCTGTTGGCTTTCCTGAGTGAGAAACAACGTTCATTAACTGCTATTGCTGAGCCTTTTCTCTTAGTAGCTACAGGACACTACGAGGCTAATATCTCCAGCAGGATGCTGAAGTACCCTGTCCCACTTACAGAGTACAAAGCAGCTGTAGATGCCCTACTTTATTTTATCCCCACATTACGCTTAATTCAACAAGGAACATCTGAGGCTCGGGGTATTTTTCCCCATCTTGTTGTAGGTCTGGCACTGCCAGCACTCAAAGTCATCGAAGCAGTGCTGCAGCCCCACTGCAAGGCATGGGAATATTTCCCATTGAGAATTCAGCACCCTCAATCCCCAGCCCAAAGGGATACTACTCCAGTTGCCCACTTCAACCGACCACCTTTCTGCCCCATTCTTACATTAACCCAGAGACCTGCAACACATTGTCCTCTTTTCTTCTCTACTTCCCATAGCAACAAGTGAAACCACAGTGTCAATTAAGTCCTACAAAAGTGCCAGTCAACTGGGTCAGGCTGCAGGGCCTAATCACAGTGATGAGCCCCAAAGAGATTTATGCAAAATGTTATGCTAATTTCGGCAGGAGGTAGATGCACTGCATCTGTCTGTCTGCAAGCAGTGTTGCTACATTTGGAAAACACTGCTGCAAAAGCAACAATACAAAGACAGATGGGTTGAGCCAGCAGTGAATATCTAATCCCAAAAAGTGATGATTTCCCAACTACAAGACGAGCCCAGAGCCTCTCAATGGAATAACCTGCCGAGACTCAGCTCGCTGCCCGCTCAGCACGCGGTTCCTGCAGTAACACTATCCTGCAGGGCAATTTTAGAGTGACTAATGGCATTGCCTCTGCACAGGGTGAGGTACTTTGTTTAGCAATGGGCTTCATTCTACCAGGAGGTTTCAGATAGAAAAAGGCCTGTGAAGATGAAAAGGAATAAACTTCAGGTTTGGAATACAGCTGTTTCATTCCTTGTGAAGTGCTTACCTCCATGGTACAACATTGCAATCAGTTCCTATAAGACAAGCCCAAACCAAAGGACTTCACCAAAGGAAACACCATTATCTGCTATGTAAGGGCATAAAATTAGCACCTTGAAGGGAGTTTTACCCATAACGTGGAAGTGTTTAAATTTTATAAATTCCTTAATGCTTTTTCCCTAGCATGGGTCCTTAAATTGCCCTGCAGAGAACACTATTTCTATTCTACAATTCCTGCCTCTAAAAGTTTCACTAAACCAAGCAGGGATCAAGCTAGTTTCAAAGAAACCAATAAAAAATGGCAGATAAAGTATCTGGTACACTCCTGTAGCAAGATAAGTTAGGAAACCTGCAACCTGCTCAAGGACATTTGGGGCACAGGAAAAGGGAAGGAAAAAAAGAAGAGAGAGAGAGAAAGAGACAGGCTAACCCATCAGTTAATTATTCACTGTGAATTATTTACTCAGATGTAGTTAATTAAGAAACACTCTTAACGGGAACATTTTTCTGTCCCTTACCCCTGAAAATTAAGCTGTGTTTGAAATCTTCAAACAGACACAGCTGAGCCCCACAGCTGGGGCTTCTCTCCAGCCAGGTTTGCTCTGTTTCTGGTATAAAGACTGCGTACCTACAAGCGAGGCAATGGGGCTGATGCAGGAACAAACCTGGATGCAGCCCTGCACGTGTGAATTTTGCCATGCTCAAGGTTAGAGCTGGCTTCTACCTCTCACACAGATGTCTGAGAGCAAGACCTCTGCTGGGCCGTAACGGTGCTCTCTCTGCCTGCACATTCAGCACGCAGCAATTTAACTTCCCACTATGTGCGATATTTGCAGAATGCGATAAGGCAGAATCATTTCTAAATTATGGATTGGTTCTTCTGCCAAGTTTTCTCCTCCTCATGCTTTTTCACCGGGTGTTTCTTATGCAGCGATTGTACTTTATCACTTAGAGAACACTGTAAGTTTTCTTTCAAAAGCTTCCCCACGAAAAATTAAAAACAGTATTTTATTCAGTTTTCCTAAAAATATTATTCTAAGCTAAATGTGCCTCGTGGCTGCAGTGTGGATCCCACTCATCTGCATCTTTCCCAGGTAGATAACATACAGCACAGACCTCACACAGGTACAAAAGAGCAGAGCTCTTACATCGTTGGAGCAGGATCCAAAAGCTCCATCTCTCCACTAAAAAGAGAACAGCAGTTTGTTTGAATTTGGATGGGGAGCGGATGCCTTTCTCAAATATGTTTTTATTCAGAAGCCAGAAGCTCGTTGCAAATGCTATGGATGGTAAGTTATATGGCTTGTGTTTTACAGCTGGTGGGAATAGCTGAATGTAACAGCCCCTGCTGGAATGAAAAATTAAAATAACTATTTGAGGAAGAAAAGTTGCATTTTTTGCTAAAATTTTATGTTTTGTATTTCTATTTCAGTGGTCGCTAAAGAAGGTTGTATAGGCGTTTTCCAAAAAAACAACTTTCCTTGGGTTATTCTACACAATGGCCATCCACAGAAGCATACAATCTTTAAGGTTGGAAAAGACTTCTAAGATCATCTCGTCCAACTGCCCACCTACCACCAATACTGCCCACTAAATCCTCCCTCAGTGCCACATCTCCATGTTTTGGAACACCTCCAGTGACAGTGCCTCCACCACCTCCCTGAGCAACAGTTTCAGTGCCCAACCACTCTTCTGGAGAAGTTATTCCTAATACCCAGCCTGAAACATCCCAGTGTGTCACCCTGATTTATCAGCTTGCGCCTGTCAGCAGTGAGCAATCTGAGTTGGCAGATTAATTGAATAACGTATACTGCAATCAATTTTTCACAATTCCTCGTTTGTGCTGTAATCCATATAAATGTTGTATGACTCCACGGGACTTCCAGCATGGAGCTGGGATTGTCATGGCCACAGCATAACGGACTGCCAATGAATATGGATTTCACAATCTGATTTTGGGGATGGTTTTGGAAAACATTTATCTTCGGGATATCATTTAATTAGTAAAGCGTGATCACAGAAACATTTACAGAAAACAAACACAAAACCCAATGACAATTGAATCAAAATTGACCACTAATTTCAGACAGATGTGAAATGATGCTTTCTGTTCACTGTGTGCTGCTCTAATATGGAGCTGAGGCTCTTTGTAGCTGTCTCACATACAAAATTAACACGGGGTCACAGTGGTAGCGTAAGATGTTGCTCCCAGCTTAATTTACACTTGTACATTCTTGCAAAAAAAAAATATATATTTATTTCTCTAATCTCTTTTAAAATACAAGAGGCCTGAAGAAATTATGTATGTCTATTAACATAGCTTGTCTCAGTGGGGACAATGTTAATCATCAGATAGCATAATGCCTTTCGTAACTTTTTAATTAAACATTAAGCATTTTAACAACATTTTGGCTACTCTGCCACAGCTACCCTACTGCAGGTCATGGTAGGGCATCTGACTTCAAATACAGCTTGCTGTTCATTGCTGATCATCCCTTAAAAGACTGATGACTGTATTAAACCTGAACATAAAGCTTCTGGTATTGCTCTGCAATCTACACAGTTGGAGAAATTAATCTATTCTCATTTATAATGAAGGGAAACTCAGGGGTACAGTTAAGCTGAAAAGAAACTTTCTGGTGGGTAGTGCAAACCACCAGCACTTCTCAGTTCTGCTTTCACTAAATGTGCTAGTGCTGACCCCATGCACTGCTCTTTTGTCCCTAGCTTCTAAGCGCCATGTAAAATACACAGAGCTGGCACACCTACAAGGTGCCCAAGAGCTTGTTTTACTCGTTTAGTGTTCCCTCACAGCTCTTCTTTTGTCCCTGTGGCTCTTTTTTAAGCATGAAGCAGCACACAAACCAAGAGTTTGACCATATGTCGTTGTTGCATACTGTCACGGTGCTAAACAGCCCAATGAAAGATGAAGCTTTTCATAAAGCTGTTCATGCTAAGCCTTATGATTCATCACTGCAATAGGTGCTAGTTATTCAACGTTCTCCTCTTCCTGCAAGCTCCCATTTGAAGAATGAAATCCTGGCACAGAGACTTTCCATGATTCCAGCCTGACAAAACAGCCAGCCAGAACGTGCAAAGAGATGGCCTGTATCTTCTACTGAATGTCTCCCTTATTTCAGGAAAATACCTAGGTATTCATATGCTTGCATCCTGCTTATTTCTTCTGTTGGCAATGTGTTTCTGATTTGCATCCATTTACATTTTGTGTCATGGCCACTGCACTAACAGCATTTACCAATTCTTTCAAATTAGCAGCAACTACTGTGCTGGACTCAAATTATTCTGGTCTCAGCTCTGGCACCAAAGCGAACACAACTCATTCCCTGCATATTTCTACCTGAGATGATGTATGAGCACTATATATTTACCAAGGGCTGCTCCTGATGGCCTTTAAAGCCGTGCTGAATTTAAGCAGCAGACTGTGTCAGTAAACATTGTGCGTATCGTACTCTTTCCTCTCAGAGCACAAGAGAAATAAAATATTCCCCACCAACTTCATGCCTGTGTTCCGCAACTGTGACACAAGAAAGCATAAATCTACCAGAGCCACAGGAGATCTTGCTCAAGTTCCTTTTATTTTGATTTACTAAAGATAACATTAAGTAGGCAAATGACTTTGATTCCCCTAAGAAATAGTAATAAATAATGTGTATTAGAAATAAAAACACTGACAAAATTTACTAGGATTTCGCTTAGGAATAAATTACTCTGGTTTATGGCCTTTAAAATAAATGCACGAACTGTTAAATACCTGAAATTTCTGTGCCATCATGTGAAATCTAACAGCCAAAAGAATGAAAAATTATTCCTCTCTGCTGGCTATGCACTAGATACAAATCTAAGAAATGATGCGTATGTCTCAAAGGAACATTAAAGATCATATTTTCTCTTAGTCATATTCTTACAGAATGGTTCAATGCTCACAGAGTGTCCAGTGCAAAAAGGAAAGATGTATGTTTTCTTTGCATCTGTGTTACGGTACTTCAGTCCCAAACACCATCAGTCTTCCCTGTTTCAATGCCACACACATCACTGTGCTTTGGTCCTGCCTGGAACAACTTCATGTAATCTTAACCTGTCTCTCTGCTTTCCTCATGCCCAACTGCAATGGCTGGGAGCTGCTCAGAGGGTGGTTGTTGGGGAAAGAGATGACTGAAGGGCTGGCCCAGAAGCTGGGTTTGCCTCTAGAGTTTGTAGTGTGAAGACTCTGCTGGAAAAGGTTCTTGAAGGACACTTCAGAAACTCATTCATGCCACTTTCTCCTCCCAGGCAAATTACCACCTACAGCCCAACAGCTTGGGCAAATTCACAGCACCATTCCCATCAGCCACGGAGGCAGACTTCGAGAGCTGGAGGTGCTTACGGCCAGTTGGCAATTAATTTGAAACAGATCCTGTAAATCTGTTGTTTTAAAGTTTGGTAGCTAATTTGCATCCAGAGGCTATAATATCCCTGATCACAGTATTGTGACAGTTTCCTCTTAAAATCCCTGAAGCTTTAATTGAAAATAATCAGCGGTGGAAGTTGTTCTAACAATCCGCATTCACTGACGTAAACAAACACAAGACTTGAAAGCTGTGCATGCTTCTGTTTGCATCTGCGACTCTTTCACCAAAAGGCATGTTGTTGATTCCATTTATTCCAAACACAGCATAAATGAATGCTTAATTTGGAAGCCTGTAAATAACGAGCATGCTCAATTACAGCAGCAGCATCTAGAAGAAGGCTTGAAATGGTGTATATCCTGAGTCACTAATGCTATTAGGAGTTTCTATATGCTAAGCCCCAGACATACACACTCGGAAGTTCATTGGTAGGCGTGTTCCACCCTCTTTGGAACAACCCCCGTTGTACTTCAGGCACTAATAATTCTCAACAGCACAAAGCCTCTCCATGAATTATTCTCATTACTACAGCAATCCTTCATCAGTTCCCAGCAATGTGAATTCAGTGCAGTAACAATTGCCAAAGGAGAAACGATGCCTTTATCAATTCTCTTATCACAAGACATAGAGACCCTCTGCTCTAACAGGCTCTTTCTCCTGCTGGTGTAATTTCTACAGCACCATGTATGGCTTCTAAATTTAATCTACAAGCACATTTCCATTTAATAGGTCAGCGGTCTTTCTTCCTTCCTCTTGCCACAAGCCTAGCCTTAGGCCAGTGACTGCAGACAGGACAGCTGTCACGTCTCAGCCAGGTCTGTGGCCATTTTGCTTCCAAGAGATTGCCAGCAACACGGAGGAGATGCAGTTAAGGTTGTCTCCTGTCTTTCTCCCTCCCCTTTTCCCAAAAGCAGGTCAGCTAAGGACTTAGTTGTACTTTCTCAGGGTTGGATGCATTTGAGGCCACCCTGGTGTCTCTGCTGCTTGCCATACTGACTAATGCTAAACATGAATCCTTTTTTTTTTCCTACCTGTCTTTCGCTCATCCCTTGGCCTCTCTCCATTTTCCCTTTCCATAATGAGGCAGTAAGTGGATATTTATATGTCTTCCTGATTTTTAAAGTTCTACAGCCTACTGTTTAGCACACAAATCACCAGCTTAGAATTACTTCAGGAAGGGCACAAAACCCCTTTTTTTCTCTTCTCTGGGAATACTCAGCCACCTCCTACCACTCGGAAGTCACCCACTGCACAAAGACCCACAGCACAGCAGATGCTTGATGGCACCCAAGCCTCGAATGACAGAATCCAAGTTAATTTAATGAGTTGTAACTAATCACTTCTCCTTCACATTCAAAGATTGTCACTGGGGCATACCAGAAGAAAGGAGAAAGCCCCCAAGTGCAGCAGCCTTGTGATGTGACATAGTGCTCCTTCAGACATCACCTACATAAAGCAGGCAGCTTGCAGACTCAGATGTCTGTTTCCACCTGTTCGGCTGACCTCTCTGGGTAAAGCATCCCATCAGCAGAGAATCCATTGTACAACAGATCTACCTTGAGCAGAGAACCATTCAGAATTTCTTGAAATCTCCTCCTATCTTCTTTTCCTACACAAAATGCAAGCACAGACATTGCAGAGCATCTAGAGCTTCTGGGACCTTAGAAAAGGAGAAGAAGTTTTTCTTAAGAAACTTGAGAAGAACTTTTCTCTTTGCCCAGTGATGATTTTCCAATTGGATAAGGCACGTGGGAATGTACACAAGGTAAACCCACCCTGCCCCAACAACACAATTCTGTATATCATGCACGGACACCTTGCCCCTTTCACCAGCATTAAATTCACACACAACTGAAAAGCAACAAAACCATACAGAGAGAACTTCAAATCTTTATGACTGAGCAACATAAATACCTACAAGGGTACCTCTCCTAGCCTGGTACAGCTCACAGATCCTTTCACAAGTTGAAGGGCAGAGATGATGCTCCTTTTTTTCTCTGAGACCTTATCCCTTTGGGCTGAGCATCTTTGCATTTCAAAATGTAGTGGAAGAAGACAGACAGAAGTCAAATATTTTATCCGAGGGAGATGGGAAGGCCAAGGGAGAAACAAAAGAGAGGAGAGCTAAGACTAAGATGTTGAACTGGGACCTTCTTCATCCAGCACTGCCTGAGGGTTGGAAGGCAGCAGGGAGGAAAAGCCCAGCTCCAAGAGCCAAAGGGAAGGGCTGTAATGAGTGACGACCCTGCAGGACTGAGGTAATCACAGCAGACAGGGCTGTCATATTTTATCTGTGTAGAGACTTTTAATTTTGGAGGACCACTTGCCAGTCACATTTTTAAAGGTGTTCCAAAACAGCACTGCACCGACCTTGGAGCTCACCTACACAGAGCACTTTCAAAGCACTTCTTGAGAAAACCAAAACTCCATTTTTCTGTAGTTTTGTGATCTACCATTGCCATATCAGAAAGACACTTATGGGGTAATATTCAGTGGTTACAGGTTTTCAAGCAGTCTTTCAATTAAAATTTAATAGGGCATTTATAGTTTCTAACACCATATTAATGAAATTGCTTCAAATATAAATCCCAGATGGTAAAAATTCCCCCACATTTCTGTCTCTAGTTCTGCTAGCCAGAATACAGTGAAAATATTTTTAATCATCTGTATAGGTCACTGCTTATCTAAGAAACAAAGAATAATTTTAAAAATTCAAGGACATTTATAGCAGAAATTTACAGAGCTGTAACAGAATTTTTCCATGTTGAAGGAAGAGTGCAAACTGTATTTAGTTCCACTGAACTGCTAACACCTTACACTGACACCAAACCTCCCTTCTGTAGCAGGAATGCATCATTAGCTCCAAAAGTTATAGTCTGAGGACCGTGAAACTCAGAAGAGAATTTGGAAATTCCTATGCAGCCCCAGGGTATTTCTCTGTGTATACCCAGGATGCAAATATAAGTGAGAAAAAAGATGGAAAGTGGTCTTGGAAATTTCAGTACCAGCAAGGCTGTGCTGGATCCAGTAATTTTAAAGGTAGACCTGATGTCCTGAGAAGGTTAAAAACAACAACAAAATCCCTCTTCACTGCTCTTCCTTTGGCATACGAAGCACGTCAGCAGGACACTACTTCCTCACCAGTATTAAAGAAAACAAAGGAAAATTGCAATTCCAGGAGGAAATTGTGTGGTGCCATCCTTCAGCTGTGAACTGAGCGCTTGTAAGTTTCATTGCCAACAATCCATAAAACTTGCTGTCAAGCACTCGGTGTCCAGAAGGCATAAGATGTGTCAAAAAATGCTTTATGCTGTTGCTAACACACTACAAAAGGCCTGATCACTAGATTAAACTAGAGAACAAGCTGGCACTCTCTGGAAAGAAATTTGGATGAGATTGTAATGGTAGCAAGAAGAGCTTTGATTTGTGTAAAAGGGGGTGGTTTTAAAGGGGCTGCACAGACTGCAGTTCTCACAATCAAAGGATCCAGCCAGACGGATGGACTGAGCAGGACCTGCAGCTGATTGCTTCCAGCTAATGAAGGGGCTCTGGCTGTCAGAAGTAGAGGGAGATAGCAAAGGTCATGCTTCCCAGCGCTCTGCTCCACCTCTGTCCCTTAGATGCAGCATGTTGAAGCACTTTTTCTTGCTGATCTGTGATGTGAACAAGCATAGCCTCAGGACAACTTAAGTTTGTGCTTGGGTGCCCGAGAAACTGTAAGGGCAGGCAGAAATGGCAGGAGGATGTGTGTGTGTGTGTGCTTTTCCTACAGCTGTGTCCTTTCTTTCTTCTGTATCAGGGAAGAAGGGAGAACACATAGCCCTGCATCACCCTGTGCTTCCCCCCTTGGCCCAAGGAAATCCTGGCAGTGTATCAGCTCTGTGTTACAGGAATGGCATTAACAAGGTTCAGTGCAATGGAGAACACGGGCAAGTCAACTTTCATGATGCACATCCACTGGGGACAATTTTAAGGAAAGCTGTAAAATGGTAGCAGAGTAACTGGGTCAACGTTGACAACATTTCAGTGATCTGCACAAGTTCCAGTAAGAGACCTGACAATTCCTCCTGGTGAAAAAGAACCTTATAATATGAGCAGAACAAAATGGTCCATCTTGGGAGGTAGTGCACATCCACAGCTCCTCAAGGTCTGGTTAGAACCAAAAACACCCACCTAGCTAGAAATGGAGTAGTTGCAAATCTTTCAGGGAATAATACTTCAACATATCCAGACTAGATAAAAGAAATCCAATTAAACCTGAAAAATCTGAAACTCTCAGATAAAATATTCTTGAATGCTAAATGGAATTTGTGAAGCTCCATTGCCTTAACCTCGTCTAATAAGCTGCTCAATAAACTTCATGAAAACATATTTTATGTACTGATAGTATCTCAAAGTATGAAAGGTTTTGCAGTTGTTCAGCAATCAGTTACCAGCTGGATTATGGTCCACTAATGCTGTTAGATTTCGGTAAGACAGAAGGCAGCTTTCAACCATTTGTTATTTTAATGAAGAGAAATCTAACCATAAGCCTTGTTAAAACTTCATTTAATTCATTACAAAAGAAACAAAGACATTTAGAAGTGAACATAAAAAAACCTCAATCTATCAGAGCAGAAATTATAGGGTCTAGGGAAGCTTTAAAGGAGCATCTATGGAACAAAATGGCCCTGCTAATTAAAGAACTGTATCTGTTCAGGTTTGACATTTAGGGACTGTCTTCAACAGGGACTGAAGTACTCCGCATGATAGCACTCATAATGACAAAGAGAAAAAGGGAGAACCTTTACAACGTTGCAATCAAGTCACTCCATCTATTCCAAATATCGTCCAAAACTTTGCAAGGGTGATTTTTACTGAGGTATTTCTTTTTCCAAAAAATGACTCAGGAGGAACAGCGGATGCAACCTCACTGTCCTGAGATCATGGGAAAACATTTCCTCACAGAGATCAGCAGCAGCCTCAGGAGACAATCCAGTGCAAGGTAAACATGCTTCAGAAACACAGCTGTCCTGCTAGGAGAGATGGGATGGGAATTCAGTTTAAGAAATTTCATGCACAGCTCAGAGAACTGAATGCCTCATTTTTGCTAAGCCTAGCAATAGGACATCTAAGGCAAGCAGATGATGGCTGAGCTCCTTGGCCACTGCTCTCCTGTTCACAGGGTCCTTTGCCCTAGTTCTTCCCTAGTATGTCCCTTTCCAGATCTGTTGCACTGTCTCTTATTTACCAACTGAGAAAAAAACCACACAGAGGCTAAAATAATCTCCTTTTATAATCTCCAGAACGTATTTGATGCCACACATCACCTCAATGAGCATTTCTTTTATGGCTAGTACATTAAATTTAGCTCCAGGAGCACTAGAAAATGGCCATTTCTAGGTGCGTAGAAGTACATGTTTTCCAAAGGACAGAATGCTAACTTCAAATCCCTACATTTCTAAACCTGCAAAGCAACACACCAAGAATTTGTACTCAATGCTTCAACAAATAGGTCTAGATTTGCCCTGACCAGCATAGGTAAAACTTTTATCCACAAAAATAGAGCGTATTTGCAGAAAAACAAATTGAAATGCTGTAATTTCAATCCTACAGATTTCTTGGAGCAAGCAACATCATTTACAGTACAGGTTTTTGTATTCCAGGGAAAAGAACGTGCTATCCCAACTCTTGTGATTATTACCTCCTTCAGCAACTCTAATCACACTCCCATTTGCTATTTTCAGACAGACAAAGCTTCCCTTGACAATTTTCTTCCTTCAAGGATTTCCCCAGAGTTAAGCGTGCTGGCCAAGTCATCCACTAAACTGAGAGAAAGTTCAGGACCACCTGTCAGATCTTGATTCCATTTAAATTAATTATAAATAACAGAGCACTATCTTGTTCTGTCTTCTTTCTTCTCTTTGTTTATGATAGAGAATATTGCCTAAAGTTATGTCTATATCTAAGGTTAAAGTACCAAGAAATTATAAATAAATGAGTATGTTGTTTTGGGTCCTTCTGAAATGCTTGATGTAAAAATACATTCTCTAGCTCCCAGATTCTTCCTTATCAAACTACTGTTTACTAAATATCTAGCTGTTTTGAGACCTCCTACCTTCAGTATATGTTGTTCCTAAAGAGACAAGGCTTGTGCAATCATGTTCTTTGTCTGTCTCCTTACAGTAACTTTTGAAACAAGCGCTGTAAGTAGTTTCTCAGAGTTCTTTTTTCAGTCCCTTTCCCCTCAAGCTTAGAAAATATTAACATTTGAAATCATTTTATGTAATATCACTCTTGCAAGAAGCTGCTGAAATGGTAAATTATGTGCCATCTAGACGGGCTAAGGAGTTTTTGATAAGAGAGTGATTTTGAATGAAAAAATGGATACTTAATTCAAAGTCAATTAAAAATCGAATTATAAAGCATCTAGATGAGAATCATATAATGGATATCAGGTCTATAAAGGAAAATGAAGAAATGAAGCCTGGAATTCTTCTAAAGGGTCAGCAAAGCCTTGAAAACCATCTTTACCATAAACTTCAACTTTTTTAAAGCCCTTCCCAAAGTGTTTTATAAGACTTCATTAATGAAACCAAGCAGCTATAAACTCTATAGCTAGAGTTACAGAAAAAGAAATGAGTTTGGAATAAAAAACTACAGAGTAAGATTTTAGGAAATGGGCATTTCTCATTATAGCATAATATTAACAGGTGTTCCATCATCTCTAATGATTGGCTGGATCTAGTCCCTTGGTTAAATTGTTTTATAGAGAAGATTTTGTTCCTTTTTTACCGTAATAATGGGAAATCATTTTTAAAGAATAATGTTTACTCACAAAACAATCAATAAAATTTAATACAAACAGTCCAGTGGAAGATCAAGCAAGAGAAGTTCTAAGTTAGGAACTCCTGTGTAGACAAACATACATTCTGTATGCCAGAGTCATGATGACTCAGAATAGTTTTGGTGTGTACGTAAATATTTTCTTTGAAACCACTGAAATCCATCTCATAAAGCATTTGCTGATAGTAATAATTGATCATATTTCCCCCCTCCAGTTACATGCTATACAAATAAAGAATCCAGTCATTACTGTCCAAAGATGCCCTCATCCATAGACATCCTAGGAACTGGTGAAGGATAAATCCAGGCAGCTCCTCTCTGTTACTTAACTGATCTACAAATGTCAGATCAAACCCTTGTTCTTCCAGCTGATGGGAAGAAAAATGGTCTAAACTAATTTTCATTTAAATTTCTTAATGCACTGCACCGGTTGTTTGTCACATCCTGACATGCTGTCAAGTTGTTTTACAACATGATGCATCATAATATGATATGAAGGGAACATATTTCATTCAGAGAAATGCATTAATGCCTTTAGACTCCTGAGGAGTATATAGGTATTTGCATTATTTCTTAGCATCTGATCTAGATTTATTAGAACAGGCGGAAATACAGCATGAACTACCGACATTGCTTTCAAACTATTATGGAAAGCATCACCTTATGAACTGTAGAGGTACACATGCCACTAAATGCATGCAACTATACCAGGTATTAAGTCAACTCTTTGCAATGTAGAGTCAAACAACATCCACTTCAAAGAATCAAAAGCCAAAC
>JAOWBP010004313.1:13731635-13752799 GCA_028571105.1 Tragopan temminckii
ATGAGCCATCTTATATCTAAAATCCAGAAGAGGAGGAAATCAGTGATAAAAATGAGAAAAAGCCATAGAACTTTGCATGCCACATTTGTGTGTGTGTGTGTGTGTGTGTGTGTGTAACTCTCAGATATCTTTCAAGTGAATTATTTCTCCTGCTGACTCTTGCATTTCAGGCTATGGGAATCTGCATCTTCACTCTCTGGGGCAGTATCTTTTTTAAAAAATATGAACCTGAAGATGGACTTCTTAAATGAGATTTTACTTTTCTTGATTCCTGAAGGGGAACTGCTTTGAGATTACATTTTAGAAAATATTAAAAGCATCGGACAGACACTCAGGCATACAATTGGAAGTTGAATTTTTAGCCCTTTTCTTTCTCTTAACTCTCCCTTTAAAAAAAAATCTCGTACACAATTCCATCTACCAACCAAGAGGCCACGCAAGGCTGAAAAAGCAATCAAAACTTTAGTAAGTGATAAATTGTCTTTTACACTAGTAATTAGGTTGGAGACAGCACTGACTTATTTCTGAAAAGATCAGTGAATGGTTGAAACCTCTACAAAAGTCTTCCTCCTTAGGAAGCAGAAAGCTGTTTCACCTTATGTTCTCTTAAACAAATGTGCCCATAATGTGCCATAATTGCATGTGATGATGGTCACTTGATGGTCACTGGCACTTGCTTTTCAAAGCATCTCAAGTAAAGGTTCTTTTCTGTGGTGGCATCAGCACAGCTGTTGGTTTGGGAGGCAGAGCTGATAGGAGAGCTCCAGATCTCACAGCATGTGGGATCCTCATCTGGAACAGACCTACTTAATGGTTTGGACTGCTAGCCTGCCTGTTTTGCTTTAAATATCCCAAAGTAGGAGAGAGATTTATTAGAGCAGTCCAGAGGCTACTCAGATCAGTGCACAACCTAGAGAGCAGACACCATCCTTCTCTCATTTGGTTCTTCATAATACTAAAGGATCTGTCTTAGGTCTGGAAATTGAATTAATCTTGCATTCAGTTGGAGACAATGCCTTTCAGAACTGTTTTGCTTCACTGAATGCTGTAACACAATAAATCCACATGAGTTTATTCTGATAGTAGAGGATCTCAGTCAAGTTTTGTGCCATATTAAGCCTCCTCTTGAAGCAAAACAATGGGCGGTGTTGGGTCTGTATGCTATTTGTCACAGCACAAGACCAGATCCTACATGATGAGCACTGCACTGGGTTCCTTTATTTCCCACCTAACAAGCAGCTTTATACAAGCTGTGCAGACAATGGTCTCAGGCAGACATTTAGAAAAATCTCACTGTTATCTCTCTGTCGTTCACTCACTCTGCTTTGGCACAAGCAAGTCCAGCTGCTTCTTAAAGACGAAGGGAAGAGGCAGCAGCAGCATCCTTGATTTAGCCTTCTTACTGGGAACCTCCTCTGGTGCTTCCAATTAGTTTTTATCCCTTCCATTTGATCTCAAACAAATCACACAGATTTCCTTGTTCCTTAGCTAATTACCTCGTTAGAAAACTGGAAAACTGTGGAAATGAGTGGAAACTCTACAAGGAGCTCTGCATGAGCAGCACCTTCCCCTTGTCACCCCTGACGTTCTCAAAAAACAAACCTTGTTCATCTCTGAACACAGCAATTTCCTTAACCCAGGCTTCAGAGAGGACTGCAGAGAGAGAACACTGCAGCAACTAAGAAAACAATTTACAGCAGAACATATTTCCTGAGACCCACATAATGCCTTAATTTCTTCCCATCTCCGAGTTACTCCTCCTGAGAAGCAGTGACAACTCTACCTTAGAGCTTAAGTAACCAGTCTGCTACAGGTTCAGAAAACAGCCCCACCTCCAAGGGCCATTGCTTACCTACAAACACACCTGCTGTGTGCCACAGGAGCTGTGTTATGTAAATTAAAAGCAAGGTCGGCCGACCAGCCTTTGGCTATATAGCAAGTGCCAGAGGTCCACCTTCTGGCAGCAGTTTTGTATATCCAGTGTTTCCAAGTCTCTCTCTCCTCACTGAGGAGACCTCAACTCCCAGCTCTGCTCTGGTTGACCTGGAGTTGTGACAGCTTCCAAAGATTGAAGTTCTTTATTCCCAAATATATTTTCTCTGTGTGACAGCAGCGTGCCTCTGGATGAAGAGAGGTGCCTGCTGCAGAACTCACTTGTGCCTCACAGAGAAGAGGAATATTATAAAGCTCTCCACTTTTCAATGAGCTAAAAACCAATATAACTCCAAAAGCCACTTTCAGCCCCGGCATCAGGGAGTGCCAAGTATACTGCAGGAAGAATATCTTCTAATACCCAGAAGGTCAGACAGAAAATTGATTTTTGATTATTAAACCATATAAATATGCTGCGTATCATAGATCATCCTGCACTTTCTTCACTTCTGCTTTTTCTTCCCCTATTGTATAGGACACCTTAATATGGTGCAGCACAAAGGACATTAAACCTCCAGCAGAGAAGACACCTCTATCTTGCCTTAATTTGTACTGCTTGTATCAGAAAGACATTTCCAAGATTTAGACCAGGAGATATGAATGTAATCTCTCTGGAGTTAAACTAAGCTACCTACGGGCCTGATGTTCTCATGGTTTGCTTGAGTAAAACAAATGTTTCATCCTTATCTATGTATTTATTTGCTAATTAAAATGCATGGTCTACATTAAACACTTTTTACCCGAAGGGCCTTCAGCAGTGCTCTTTCACCAGTAAAAAACCGAAAAACAACAACAAAAAAACAGCAATAGAAGGTTTTAAATATGCTACATACAGAAGCCACTCATTAATATTCCTAAAGAGTAACATCATCAAAGCAGGATATTAACACTACAGGTCTATCTATACAAAAGAATTGCCAATCTAAACACATGACAAGTGAAATCAGAAGCAGCCAGAGATAGACACAGGGAATGTACTCAGATCTTGTCAGTTGTTATGGAGAGCTAAGCAATTCTATGTCACAATTTGCATTTTTCCCCGGGTATTCCCAAAAGTATGCAAAAAAAAAAAAAAAAAAAAAAAAAAAATAAACCAAACCCTGCCGCAGCGAGACAAAATTATCCAAAGCAAACGGGGAAAGGTTCGCAGTGCTGCTAGTGATGATTCTGTTATATCCCAAATTCAATTAGAAAGAGAGGCAGCTAAAATAGCAGCACCTTGCTGATGAGGCAAATCTTTGCCAAGCTGAAGGATAAAATGGTATTTCTGAAGTTTGTTCATGCGAAGGGTTTTACAACGCTTGACAACACCAAACTGAAGTACTAAGTTTCCTTAATGTGCTTTACTTCTGAAGGCCTTAGATCAGCCCAGAAGCATTAATTATGGGTGTGGACCAGCAATTACAAACAAAGGAGTAATCAGATCCTTCTGATTTTCTTCTTATCAGCCAGCTTGCCTTCATGATATTTTAAGATCGTGAAATTTACTTTGTATTTGAAACAGATTAGGGCTATGCATGTGGTCAGTTAATCCAGTACAGCTAACAGGCAGGAAATTATAAAGTACAGTAACATACGTACTTTTAGTGTCAAGCTCAGCAGCTCTGTAGAATGGTGAATGCCATGAAAGAGTCTCTTTTTTTGTCACTGACCAGTTATTCTGCGTTATTCTTACTTTTCTTCTTATACTCATTTTACTGATGGGCAGAATGAGACAACAGCAACTTACTGAATGAAGGCCAGACAGCACATCAGCAGAGAGACGTAAACCAGAAAGGTGCATTCTGGCACCTGGACTTTTTCCTATAAAAACTGGGAGAACAATTTCTTCTCAGAAAGAGAAGTGATGCATTGGCACAGGCTGCCCAGGAAGGTGGGGAATCACCAACCCTGGCGGTGTTCAAGAAAAGGTAGATGTCACACCAAGTGACATGTGTTAGTGGGCATGGTGAGGATGGCTCAATGGCTGGACTAGATGATTTTAGCAGTCTTTTCCAACCTTAATGATTCTGTGATATCATCCTTACTATATCAAACTGTGTTATGTTATAATCCCCTTGTGGCTAGCGTTCACATACCTTTCCTCTCAGACACTCATCTGAAAACTCATCTGCCCCCAGACCTTCCACAAACTCAGGCAATGTGTCCATATTTTAGAGCCACACTTCTGTCTTGTGTTATGCTCTCCTGCTGAAAGGAAAGCAAGCTTTGAATAACCTTGGGATTCTGCAAACTGAGAGCAAACACACCTGCAATGGAAAATTTCTAACTGGACAAGGGAACTGCTGAAATGCCAGAGCTGAAAGGATTTTATGTGCAAGTAACAGAAGATACCTGATTGGGCTTGATTAAAAAAAAAAATAATAAAAATGGAATCCTTCTTTGCAGACAGAATTAACTGACAGCATATATGCAACCACTTCAGCTGTTTACCAAGTGACTAGTGCATACAAATCAAGGTTGTTCGATGTCTAAATGCTAATGTCTTCATAGACTATGCAAGCACAAATTTGCACCTACAATAAGAGGAAGCCATTTTCTTTAAGCTTTAACAAATGTGGCTAAAAGAAAGGGAAGAGAAAGGCAACATGAATATTTCAGGGTGCACATCTTGAAAGCTTTGGTGCAGTGGCACAGCTCCAATTAAATTCAGTAGAAGCCTCACATCTAAAACCTGGAGCAACGCTTTGAACAGTCCAAGGGTTTGATGTCAGAATACGACTTTCAGAGTCAATTGCTTTTGTTCAGCAGAAGCCTACATAGAAGAATGAAGCATAGTCTGTTCCTTTACCCAGAGAGAAGGCTGAAGAGAGCAGTAAGGAGGGTGATAGAAGTTCAGAGTAGAGACTAATACAAATGTTTGTCCAGCAGTGTCTGAGGAGCCACAATGACACTAATGGAAGTAATTCAAAGAAGTTAGGCTTTGGTTCTCCCTTTACTCAACATCAGAAAAGATTCAGAAACAATTTTCATTTTCTTTGAACCAGTGAAGCCCTGAAGGATAAAGGAAGCTCCTGCATAAAAGGATCATCCACTGATCCAGTTCTAATCATCATGATGGTAATGCTCTTACTTCCAGCAGGATTAATCTGATTGTTTGAATAAACAATTTTGCTCATCTGTTGGGAGCACTCAGAAAACACAAATGTCTTTGGACACGAGTGCATCAGTGCTTTACTCTGGATCGAGTGTGTGCTTCTGAAGACACTCTCCTGCTTGTCTCCACTTGCTGGGCTGTGGTTCTCATCACAACAGCCTGTGCTTGGAGAACTCAATCTTCATTTGGGATAAAATTAGCTTGGAAAATGCATTCCAGGATTTTACCTAATGTTCTCCCTCCAACTGGTGACCCACAAATCATGGGGCCAGGTTACAGTTACCTGAGGTAAAAGCCCCTGAAATGTGTGTATTGTTGGGGCTGGGCCTTCAGGACCATTTTGCTCTATAGATGTGGTCCTGCTGAGGTGTACAATGCAGACATAGCCTCCACAACCTCTGGAGCATGGCTTCTGACATCTCCAGTCCCAGGAAAAGTTTCTTATGAAAGATTTTGCAGGTGCTAGAAAATCATTTACTTTCATATCTGACAAGTTAGAATCTACTGATGATGGCATTAATTTCAAGAAATCCAATTAAAAAACACCAATTAAACTGTTTCTAGTGGGAATCACTTTCATTGGCATATTCCTCTCAAGCTCCAATGTGTTAAGCGACAACTTTTTGCGTCAATATTTTTGCTCTGAAGATGTTTTCTCTTCCTATCATTTTCAGAAATTTATGTTATTTCATGACACGTCTGTGGCACCGTGTCTACATATCATTATTTCAAGTTGTCATGTCACATTCTGCAAGTCTACCGCTGCCATGTCAAATCATCACGGAGCAGAGCAGAGCAGTCTCTTTTCTTTATCATTAAGGGCAGCTGCTGCTCTGTGCAAATTGAAACATCAATATACTGCAGAAGGGTTCCAGGCTACTGAAAACAGTTGCTCCTGAAATTAGTACACCAAATGCTTATCTTCTTTTCTTGTTCAAAGTGTTAACCCATATCACTTCAACACAAACAGGAGGCACTTTGTTCAAGCAAACAAAGTGAAAGGGTTTCAAATATCCAGAGAGGCTGCACTATGATTGTCTAAACAGACAAAAAGAATGTGAGAGAAGGTCATATTTTTAGATACTGTTTGTATCCAGAAGTACAGGCAGGAATCACAGAACTGTGAAACACTGTCACAGAGAAGCCTTTGACATAGCTAGAGATTTAAACTTGCATCATTTGCATTCCACTCTAGTGCTGTAACCACGAGCCATTCATTCTGGCACAGCGATGAGCTGCATGGAAGAGAAAAAGAGGAAATGAGAGAAGCCAGTAAGATTCCAACGCACTGGAATAATGGTTTTTATTTCCAGTCTTTGTCCCTGCCAGTTGCTAAAGTAGAGTTGGAGAAAACAGAATTCAGAAAGTAAGTTTCCCAGATATTGTCAAAAGGGTCATAAATTCCAGTTCTCTTAAGAACCTTTGGAAAAGGGGATTCCTACTGAGAAGAGATGCTCATACACCTGCAGGCAGTTCCCAAAGTCCTTCAGAAGTTGAGGTGATCAGAAGGAGTCCTAAACTCCCTGAAATGATTGCTTATGCTTCCTATCAGGATGTAGGAGAAGTCACAGGCAGCAAACACTAGATCATTCCCCTTTCATCTCTCCAGTGAATAAAAATGTCAGGAGGGATCAAGTACATTGTATTACGCTGTAGAGGTAACAGCCCTTGATCCACAAAGGCTAAGAGTCACTGTGCAAAACAAGCAGTGAAGGGGCTACATGAAATATCATGTGCTGGATACAACTCCACTCAATAGGGACATTCTTCAGTGTACACACAACTGCTCTAGAAATAATGACAGGTTTCACCGTGGCTAAAAGACAGAGATAGGGCAAAAAAGCCCCTCCATGCACATCCTATTCAAAAGCTTAGGAATTACAGCATCAGTGACTGAAAAACATGCCAAAGGTTTCAGACAAAACAACAATTAAGAAAAAAACTGAAGTTGCTTCTGCTTACAGCAACAAATAGGATAGGAATATAAAGCTTAAGGTTACCTTTGCTTTCCTACATTTCTGTGCCATACATATGCAAAGAAAGGAGGATGGGGAAAATTAAGTTTATGACCACAGTCTCCCACCAACAGCTTCTCAAAAGGATTCAAATTTAGTTTTCCATTAAGTGCACTGCAGTACTTTGATCAAAAGTTCACAAGGGCACGGAGGTTGTTTACATAAAATATAAACAAGCAAAGAAAAAGAAGAAACTCATGAAAGGAGGAAATTGCAAATAATAATAAGAAAAGGCAGCGTGATAAAATGGTAGAAAAATAGCTTTCACAAATATCTCGACCTCTCTCTTTTTCTTCTCCCATTCCAAGTTCAAAACATGGCCCAAACACCATTAGAGTGACAGATGCTACAACTTTATAAGACATTCCCCTTGAAGACTTACAGGAGAAAAGGGATCCGCACATCTCCTCTCCCAGGGATTCAAACACAGAACTCCAATGCAGCAGCCATTCAGAGTGGGCACTGCTGTTAATCATCCCATCCCATCTGGGGTCTTGGGGTTCCAGTTCTCCTTTGCCCAGCTGCTGGGCAATCTCATTCTCAAATAGGAGCACATGTTGACTTACTGGAGCCCTGAAACTACTGGAAAGTATTTTAAGAACCTCAGCAACATTACCAGGAGTTTCCCAAGCAATCCCCTGCTAGTAAAACAATTGAGGAGTAACACTGGCTGGGTAGCAAGAGAGAAGACACCGCTTCAGTCTTTTTTTCAATTGGATTGGAAAAATACTGATTAAAAGTCAGCCTTACACATCAGCTTACAGTAACCTGCTTTTGCACTTTCTTTCTCAGCAGACAGCAATGCTACCTTTGAAGATAACCATTCATGCATAAAATTACTAATAGAGACCATCTATCTGACGAATGTCTGTTCCTTAATAATTTATATCACTTGATCTATTTTCAAAGGTTAGCCTTACATTAAAATTACAGTTCTGAATAGGTCAGCCTGTTACTTAAAGATAAATTACTCCACCTCTTCACACTGTAGTGTTGTGTTTTGTGTTTGATAATGATAGGCTCTTTATTCCCATGCTTTCCTCTGCTATCTGAAGAGTAGCATAGCAAAGTACCAGCACAAACAAACACGTCCATACCTTCCTATAGTTCCCATTTCCGTTCTTTTTCAGAGTCATTAAGGTTGGAAAAGACCACTACGAGCATCTAGTCCAACCATCAACCCATCCACGCCATGCCCACTAATCGTGTCACTTAACATGACATCTACCCTGTTCTTGAACGCCTCCAGGCACAGCGACTCCCCCACCTCCCTGGGCAGCCTGTGCCAATACCTCAGACAATCCAAACATCCCCAGCTTACAATCTCTTACCTGTTTATAGCAGAGGCTTGGGAAAGACTCAGCACTCCAGGATGGAGCAATGAATCAGTGATGCGTGATAGGACTATGCTAAAGTCTAAGCTTTATCATGCTGTGCGTGAACTAAAATGCTGCATAGCTGATACCATTAAATTCTTTGTAATTAAAGGATAATTTCCACTCTCCTCTCGATAGATAAAGTAATAAAATGACAATGTTTAAAGAGGAAATGCCAGTGTAGTGTTCATGCATTTAACGACTACTCAGGAGAAGTGCATTGTAAATATAGTGATAACAGAGAAGCTCCTACTGTTTTCTGAACAGAAGAATTTTGTGGTGGTAATCTCATCCCACTGATGTAGTCTGGAAAGTTATTGGACTACAAAATACTTTTAAGAAAATACCTGGTATGTGTATTTTCCTCTAATTGAAAAGAATCATAGAATTTAGTATTTCCAAGCTGGAAGGGATCCATAAGAGTGTCCTGTGAGTGGTTCCACAAAGGACCACCCAAAAACCCTCACATGATAACAGTTTGTCACACATCTTATTACAGAAGGCATCCACAAGCAACCAAAGGTGCAAAAGCTCTTCTCAGGCAGCACAGACATCCACATACCAGATTAGTGCACCAGTCTGTTTGCTTTGCAGTGGCAGGATGAAAGGAAAAACCAAAGGTAGGAGCCGTTGAATTCTCTGCATTAGTACAGCTCTCTAGAATCAGCGTCCAGCACTGGAGAAAGAACCTGCAGAGCAGAAACATTCCTCCTAGCTCAAAGTTGCTCTCAAGGATGAGGTTGCCTGAGAGAAGGACAGAGCTCCATCCTATGGAAAGATCAGGTGGGCAGGAAAATTGAGACATAAAGCAATGTTGGTCATTCTGAGGAATCCCCCTAAATCATACTCCATGCACTTGTCCAAATGGAATAGCTAGCTTTTGCTTTGCAGGTATAAATGAAATGAAAACCTGTATGGCACACTTGTTTTTGCTTCCAGCACGGTTCTGTGAGCGTGGCATTGCTCTTGGTGCACTCAGCATCCTATGAGTGGAGTGCTTTGTGGGCCACAGGCAGCCAGCACAGTTAAGGCAGAACTATCCCTCTGCTATTTCAAACCCTGGGCAACAAGTGATTCACAGAACCAAAGCAAGCTTCAGAGAGCCACAGATCTACTAAAGTTAAGCCAATAGAATGAATGGGATAAAGATGTATTACAGTTTTCTAGCTAACTAGTTACGAAAGATTGCAAAAATGACTATATCCCATTGCTAGTCAACTCATCAGCTACTATGCATATTGGCAAAGACAAAAAGGCAGATCTGAAAGCTTCCATTTACCACAGGAGGGTCTACCCCGACATGAGGCGTTCAGAAGATGCAAAAATGGCACTGGGCACTGCAGCCCTCAGGGCCAGACTGCGGTAGCACACTTTTCCTCTACTAGCAAATTTGAAATCTCAAATTCAGTCTACTGGTCTTCATTTCCACGTAGACAATCTACTTATTTCCATGTAGATCTACTTATTTCAGGGCTTGTAAAGCATAGAAAAACCTAAATTGTATCATGTCTTCATCACAAGCCAGGCAGAGCCAAAGGAGGAAATTGTTTTAAATTAATCAACCTGGATTAACCTAGACCACCCTCCACAGCAGTAAGTTAATGTTGGCTTCCTGAAGTATCAGAGGTTTCAGCAAACTGTGGCTGATACCTCCACTTTCCTCATTCCAGCATTTATAGACCTCTTTCTATCATGGCAGGATAGAACAGCCACAGTTAAAAATTACAATAAAGAAAGAAAGAATTAAAGCACATCCAGCACATGCTCTGGCTTCTCCTTGTTAATCTATTCCAGCAAAAGCTGAACAAGACAAAGTCTAATGCCTGCAACCCTCCCAGTCCATGTAGAGCCCCAGCTCTCAGCCAGCAATGCCATTTCCTGGGTCTTGGCTCTACTCTCATCCTCCCTGCTTAGGGTCTCTTTGGCCTTTCCTTTGCCATGGCTCTTGCTGTGTGAGATTATCTGCATTTGTTCATTGTTCTGTGATCATCTGGAGGCCACACAGTAGGATGGCTGCTGCTTTAGCATGCACCAAATCAAATCAGTTCTAGCACGGTAGCTGGCAGGGCAGGCTCTCATGCCTTTGTTACCCTCTCAAATGCCAACGCACTGAAATGCCAGCGCTGTCTGAGCACACCCAGAGCCAATTACATTAGCCTTCTGCCAACCTAGGGCCTTGTCAGCTCCCAGGAATTAATTTGTGTTCTGCTGCAATGCACAACCAAAGTTTTAGGTTTCTTGGCCAATTTATTACAATTAGACTTCCTGCAGCCCTTCTGGTATTGCTTTTTTTTCTTTAAAACAATGATCCCACCGAGTCTGCAGCGCTAGGAACTTCTCAGTGCAATCCTCTGCTTCTCTAGCTTCTTTACTTTGATGCAGGTACAAATACCATCTATTCCTCCTGCACGGATAACAGGAGTAAATTGAAGCAACCACTGCAGTACTCCACTCTTGGACAGCCTGGCATAGAGGGTGAGATAAAGTCAGAGGCTGAGAAACACACAGCTAACACAGATTCTTCAACTGGGGGAGTTTATTTGCAATATCTTTCATTTGATCAAATTATCTTCACTTGGTTTTTCTGTCCATTTTTTGCTCATCACTGCAAGGAACCAAACAGTCCAACACTATTCTGTTGCGCACAGCAATTAGGAAAGCAGCCGTACAACATATCCTCCCATAGTGCTTGCCTGAATATCCCTGCGTGGATAATCCTTTCTGAGATGTGGGCCTCATCTGGAGGACAGCCAGAAGTCACCATCAGTGAAAGCAGTTCACTGAACTCTTCTTTTCAGATCTATTAGTGCCTGTAATGCAAAAGCAGCAGCACTTCTGCTAAGGCTTACTGATCCCATGGATAGCACAAGTTAACACTCACATGTTTTACACAGAGGTTCTCCCATTACTAGGAGCAGCCAGCTAGTCAGTTTTTACCAAGCTCTTGTTACTGGCAGCAGCTGACTGGTATAGCATCTGTCTCCTTAGCACTGTGGCCATCTACATAACAGCAGAAGACAATAACACACCACGGATCAGTACAGCCAAGGTAATTCACAGAAAGCAAGAAGACCGCTACAGAGCAGTTTCTCACAAACAAGGTTCCACATGCAGAAGCCAGAGGCAGTTGAATAGTGTTCTCAAGCTAACACAAGCCCTCTCTCACTTGCCAGTCACCCGTTCAGGCTGTGATCTGTGTTTTCCCACACAGTGCCTAGATGCACTTTCTACAAAAAGCGGTGGGAACAGCACTAGGAAATCAGTATTGCTGATAGATGGGTGGAAAGGATGAATTTATAGCATTAGAAGAAGGAAGCAGCTTTCAGGAGGCTCCTAGTGAGGCCAGCAGTTGGGGTAGGCTGCCTCAGGGCTACGATGTAAAGATCTATGAGGACCAAGCTTTATTTTGCTCACAGGGCAGTGATCCTATTTTTCTTTCTCTGCTAAAGAACAGCATGGCCAGCAGAGACCAACCACCCCAAAGCTTGGGAAAGCTAATTTTTCTGAAGTTTCACCAGGAGACAATGAGTGGAACCATAGACAACCCAGATATTGACCAAGTTTTACCAAGAACACACTTCATTGTCTCCCATACAGAAATATTACTGCCTACATTACTTACACCAAGACAACAGACTACCAAAAATACTTTGAGAGACTGCCAAGCATTGAATTTAATTAAGTATGAATTACAGATACACGGGATTATAGTATTTTGGCTTTACTTATTTCTCATCTTTATCCATTTGGCTACCTCAGAACAAACCTTAGTTACCAGCCACCCCAAGAAGTTTGTTTTGCAAAAAGTTTTGTTTTTTTTTTTTTTAATTAATAATAAAAATTATTCCAAATGTGGCACTTGAGTTGTAAACCTAACTTTATTAAACCTATAGATCCTAAGGAGTTTCAGAGAAGCGGATGTTCCTAACAGGCAGGTGATCCTCAAAGACCTCTGACAAGCATCTGTGTGCATCATGCCACATTGCTTTTATTTCTTGGTATGCTTCATTTCATTGCTGTACATCATATACAACGTGTGGGGAGAGGGGCCACGTTTCCCTTTGGGATCTGTTTGTTCCTCTGAGGGTGTTTGGATGTCACTGTCTCAGTCATTTCACCTTCAAGCAGCCCTCTTTCCATAGATGACCAGTGTTCCAAAAACACCAGGGATTTTCAGCCTTCTTGATCTAAGGCAGGCAGATGAGAAAAGACATGATGCAGGCAAATGTCACATTTGTGTCACTGGCTGAAACATCGCTGCCAGGATACATTATTCAGTATCTAACAGATCTACTGATACAAGGCTGAGCTGAGTGAGCCCTCCTCACAAGATCAGCCATCCATGGCTTTCCCACAGCAGGTGGAAAAATTTACTGCAACATCCCTGGGGAAGCAGAAGGGAATATCTAACTCTGTGTGTCCGCACGGTGCATGGAAATGTAAACTAAAATAATAAAAGGGAGGGGGCAATTTTTGCTCCATGAAGAATTCCCCATAGCAATCCTCTGTACTGTCCTAATTGTACAGATAAGGGAGCTCTGTCTCCTGGATGTCAAACTGAGTTGGTCTACTCTGTATGAAACTCTTTGCTATGTGCCAATGAAAACGCTATCCCAAAGAACTTTACCCCTAATACATCACTACTGGTAAAATACTTCATACTATCAAGGAGAGAGCAGAAGGAACACTACCAGCTCACACCTTCACGCATGGTGCTATTTCATTATAGGTGCCAGGGACAGCAACAGGACGGCAGCCTTTCCTCAAGCAGGTCTGAATCTGAAAGCAGAGAGATACCAGGATGCAGCCACTTCCATCACACACAGCTTCACCTCCCTACAGACTAAGAAGAAAAGCTACTGGTAGGTTCCAGTCAGGTTTTGCCCTCAGTTCTCCTCTTAACTAGCTTTGTACTAGAACTCATTTTGGGGGTAATGGGAAGGAAAATTGAGTTAGACCTTTTTAAAAGGGTTTGCTAATTAATTTATTCATGAAACACTTCAAGGCCTGAGTTTTCCATCAAACACCAGAACAGGCTTTGTTAACCAGTACTCACCTGCAAACTTTTCCAAGAAAGACAAGATGCTTTATTGGAAAAACAAGATACTTTCCTGTTGTTTCAGTATCTTTTTAAACATCTTAGCCAGCCCCTAGAGAGGCACTAAGTGCACCAGAGAGAGCAGAAAGGTAAGTATTTAAGCAGTGGCTAGAGGAGTTTCAGAGAAGACTCAGCGTGCCTCAACAGTTGTTAATATCAGGGAAACCATGGAAAAAAAAAAAAAGAAAAAAAAAGGAGAAACTAATCTTCTCCTTACACCGGCCTAAATATTACAGAAGTAGCAGGAAGCGATATCTGCAGTTCTGATCAGCAGAACTGTCTGCCCATCAACACGTTGAGCCAGGCACCAGCCCTGCTAGTTTCTCTCTCTGTCTGCCCTACTTACCCACTATGCTATCAGAATAGATCGTACAGCATGTGCAGATGACTAATGATGGCAGTAATTAAGAAGGTGGATGATTTTCACCTGTAAAGCCCTTGCTGCTCCTCTCTAGACCTCAGCATCTCCTGCAGTCAGGTAACTCCTTATGATCCCTGCAGCAGTGATTAATCTTTCTATCAGCAAAGGCATAAGGATGCTTCACTTCTCCTTGCTGCCTGGGGAGTGCAGCTCTCCATCCTAACCAAGGACTTGTAGGGCAGATATCATGCTTGGATTCAGCGTCTGAAACAACTGTCAGGAAAAAGGCTTTGTTCAGGGGATAGGAACATCAGGGCATACTGAAGTGAGGTGAACCTCAAGCTTTAGTTTGTTTAGAAAGAGACTGAGAGAGTATTCTGAGGAATTAAACCTTTGGTCAAACAAAATCAACCCGAAGCAGGCTGTTTTCTTTTGTTGGGGGGTGGGATATGAAACACTTTGATCTTCTGAACTAAAGATGATACCTCAAGAAGCATCCAAGTCTTACCCTAAGCGTGTCAGGGGAAAAGCAATTTCAGAGTGCCACTGAATCCATGTTCAAGTCAGAGCAGGGGCTGAGAATGAAGGAAGTCTGTGGAGGTGTGAGCAGGATTCTGCTTGCTGCAACAAGAGCCCTTCAGATGGGTTCTGCCATACTACTCCCAAATTCTTCCTGGGATTTTGCCTATGCCATTCCCAGTGGCAGAACCAAAGTCAGAACAACGCACTAAGTGATGAGCAAGTAGCTCAAAGCCATCCAGCCCTGAGAAAAGTCTGGATAGGATGCAAGATCTCATGGCACGTAGGCACACAGTCACAAATGCGTGATGTGAAAGATGCAAAAAGACAAATCTGAAAGCTTTGGCAATCTTTCCTCCATCAGGCAAACAAACAGGTATTGGCATCTATGTCTGGTCAGGCTTTACCTGGTGAATAATTGATGCATTTGCATGTGTTTTCATTCAAAAGTGACTTTGAATCTTCAATCTCCAATATTTTCTGATATTCTCAAGGATTAGAAGTTGAAAATGGTGACGTACAATCAACAAAGAGTCCACATTAGCAGAGACATGAGAGGAAAATAAAGAGCGAGCGTGAGAAAGAAAGAACGAAAGGGAAAACAAAAGGCAACTCTAGTAACTGCTGCAGGAACCAGACAAGCATTTCCTTCACACTGAGCTGTCAGTAAGTAAAAACATACTGTGTCAGGCTGTAGTTTACCTTTGCTTGCATGCAGGCATGGGAGGCTCAGTGGGACTAATTATGAAAATATGATTATAATGGATTAGTAATTCTGTCAATCAGAGACACACATCTGGTAACAAAAAAAGCAATGGGTAAAAATGCCACAGGACAGGAGAATTTAATGCTGTGGGGTAGTACCAAATGTGTGCCTTGTGGGAGAAAAAAATTAAGTTATGGTGGGGGAGGATTGCTGAGATTGTTTATTAATCAGAAAACGTGTTTTAGATTGGTGGCTCAGGAAAGCATTAAAAACCATCTCCAGACATTTCCACCCTTCCCATTGAAAGAGGGCTTTGACTCACATGGAAGGGATACAAGTTCAACCTGCACTCAAGCTTTGACGCAGAATGGGCCAACATCAACATTAGACTGAGACTGTTCAACCCAAGTTTGATATATCTGGAAACAACTAAAGACATTCTATTTTATATAATATCAAAATCTAAAAAAAACTGGGTAATATACTGCAATTTTGACCAGATACATTTGTTCTAAATTTGAGAAAGAGGAGAGTGTCTTTGAAGCTGTTTCCTTACTGGGGATCCTACCTTCACCCTCATCTCATTTGCTATTTAGGAAGCTGCAGGAAAGCTGGACAGTGGTCAGGGTGTCTGAGGGAAGACAGCTGATGAGTCATCTCCTTTTCTATATAAAAACACCATGAATTCATTTATTCTGTAAAACAATGCAAAGCTTGTAAATAACTGCAAGCATTTTTGAACTTCATTCTCTGCTTTACAGCTCTGCCAATACGTACCCTAGTAACTTGGCCAACACTTTGCTTATTAATATATTCTATTGCAATTTTTGTTCATTGCTTGCTTTGAGGGTTGAGGCAGTGCCTGTGTTTATGGGTCAGCCTGGAAGGTGCATGTTTCTCCAAGGGAAGCAGGAGTCTCCTGGCTCAGCCTCTGCAAGCTGATGGAAGCCAAACACAGCTGGGAGCAGATCCTTCTGCCCTGGGAGCAGTCATCTGGAAAAGTAGGATGCTGCACCTTTCCTGCCTACCAGGCTGGAGGACTAAGAAGGACCATTCTATCAGTCTACAGTGCTAGATAACTGCCCAAGCATTACTGCTGGCCTGGCAATGAATATATCATCCTTTCATACAGTCAACATAAAACCATCCAACTTAACATCCTTCTCCTAATCCCAGCTGTCTGCCCCAGGTACTGGCACCAAAGCTGAAGGATGAAGAATTTGTATAGAAAAATGGAAGAAAATACTGACCATGGAGCAGGGCTGTGACAAGCCACTGGAAACAGATCAAAGGAAGACACAAATACTTGTGTATTCTCAACCTTCCTTTTGACCTGCCACTGCTGCCTTTTCCTTGCAGGCACTTCAGGCTAACTCTTGGAAGCGCTGAACTACTAACTGATGGGACAGAAAGGGGGCACAAGCACTAAACTGAAGCACAGAGACCAACTCAGAGTAGTTTTGCACTCAGAATAAAGGAGAGCAAACAGTCAGGCCCTCTCCTGGTTTTCCTCAAGTACAAGTACCTTTTGCTCACTGGAATTGCTCTCAGTTTATTCTAGTGTGGGAACAGACACAGGTGTTGGGTATGAGCCTTCCAACAGTACCTGTGCAAGGAGGAATAAAAAAAAGAAGAAAGAAGATGAGCTGACGTGAACAGTCATCAGCTAAGCACAGCTGAGCAATTTGGAGTTCCAAATCAGTTCTGATTTGGGCTTTTTTTTTTTTTTTTTTAAAATGTGAATGTAAGTGAACTGCAAGCAAGGGTGGGCTGTGGCTCTTCTAGACTAACTTTTTTCCACCAGCAGGTTTCTTCCTGTAGAGCATTTTTGGAACCCATTAAGTATTGTTTCTCTCCACATGAGCAGCTGAGGGCTGTTACATGGCACATGTTGCAAGCGGAAGCATTTTCCCTGAGCACTGGTTTCACATTAAGTAGAAATGGCTGCTTACACATCCTAAGTAAAATAATAATTCAGCTCTTTGAGACATCACCACCACTGTTCAGAGACACAGTCAACAAAGGGATCATGTAAGCAAGTATAAGCTGTGGCAAAATATGCTGCCACTGAGTCAGAAGCTGTCAATAGCCTGGTATTGATTTCATTTTCAGGGTCACATATTTCACTACAAATGACCCAAACAGACCTAATAAAACAGTTCTGAATGAAATAGCTTCTGTTGCAACTGGATGCACCTGCAATAGTTGCTGATGTGTTATTACAATCAAGTCAGCCTTAAAGATGGTAGCTTTACAGTTGATCTTATTAACATGTATTGTTTGTTGCCTTGGCATTTCTGTGGCCTGCCCAACCGTGCAGAGGTGCTTAATAAGCAGACAGAACCTGAGTCTTCTTGACACAATTCTGGAACCTCCACAAGCTCTGAGAGGCCATATACTATGATGATCACAATCCCTCAGTAGACAGCAAGCAGGGAGGGTGAGGTGCAAAGATCTCCTTGGTAAATAATTAAGAGTCAATTTCTGATATTAGGATCACTTCGACCAATATATACCACTGTACCATCTAGTTTTTAGACAGCAAAGTTTAAAACCATCAGTTTGCACGATACATTCAGAAAAGAGGATTCTCAACACTTTCTTTGCTCTCTCCCCTGACAATGTGCCTGCATGCACTTTGCATGGGATTCATTAGCCAAATCCAGGACTCCAGGAGTGATGGAGCAGCAGGATACAAACAGCGTTGATCTCAAAAATATCACGTATTTCATTGTCCTACTAAAAGATAAATTTAGTGCACTTCTTACACAGGCCTTCTCATGTGTCTAATGAGACTATTTTCATGTACTTGGTGGCAGGCACAAGTGGGCTGTAATAGGAGCAGCCAATTTTGGAAGAGACATTAGATTAATCAGTGGATATTCTTACTCCATTGACGTGTTCTCTACAAAAAGGCACAAGCCTACTCAGAGACCTGCAACAAGACAGAGGCCAGATGCTCACAAAGGCAGATCCAGCAGGACAGATTTGAAGTCTACATCTTTCTTTTAAATACAGGTAGCTCAAAAGGTAAGATTTAAAAGGAAAGGATCTTATAACAAGGGAAAGTAAACACATATGAGAGCAATGACATAGCCATGGACACCAGCAGCACCCTAGGGTTGGGGATGTGCAGTACATCTCCCATGTGGGCATCCACCAGGCGTGCTCAGAAACTGCAGGGAATGTGCCTGAGCCTTTGAGTTCAGTGAGGAGTTTGCACTGATTTTAAAAGATTTTTGAATTAGTTCTAAAGCTACTGCCTTTGTTTTCTCATATCTGCTTCTGTAGTGAGAGGGTGATGGGTAGCAGTGTTCACCCAGTGCAATGCGCCAGGCAGAATGAACCGGATAACCAGCACTCAACTTCTAACGGATCGGCTGCATCAGGAATATCGCATCAGGAATATCATTGTTCTCAACCACACTAATGGTCCAACTACTTTCATATTTTTAGGAAATAACAATAAAATGAGGTATCTTAATATAGAAAGAACATGGGAAACCCTGCAAAGGAAAAAAAAATAAAAAAATCACTGGACATCAAGAACTAAAGCCCAACCCATCACCATGCTTTTTCTTCCATTTTTATTGTTTTCCCATGTATCAGGCTTTTCTACTTCAGCAAATTGGGACTTTGCTGATATTTCATTACTCCCGTGAACACTACTATATAAATAACAATAATACTGTCTTTCAAGGACAAGTAAATGTATTTTGGTCATTCGGTCTGAAAGGGAAGATGGGGGAAAAAATTGTGTTCAGTCTGAGATAAAACAAATAAAACCCCTGCCCAAAAGAAAGGTGGATAATCAGCTGATATATGAGCACAAGAGAGAGGTGTTATTACACAAACAGCTTTCCATTCGTGAAAAGGGTCCAAAAGCCCAAATCAGTCTGTTCTGCCAGCACTATGCAGTCCACTCAAACATATTCATTCTACCACCTCTCCAAACACCTACCATGCTCAGAGACATTGCTTCCATTTACTATCTTGTATCCAGATTGCAGCACTCCCCATTAAAAGGGAATGTTTCCAATCGCTCATATTCGTAAGACTCATTTTCATCAGATAATATCTTTCATATCCTCTCCCTACCTATTTCCTCTGTAACTAATTCCTACAAAGCTTACAGGGACTGTGAGTTCAAATACCAACTCTGCCAAGGTCAAAGAGCTCCAACGCTCAGCAGAGCTGGATGCTGATTCTTTTTCATCCCTTCCCGCTAGGAATAAGAGATGGAAAAAAAAATATATATATTTTCTCTCTCATTTTTTCAAACAATTTCATTCAGCTAGAGCGCTGCTACCACCTTTTAGACGACAGCAATTGCTGGTAACCAAAAAAAAAAAAAAAAGTGGAAGCATTTTTGACTCCAGTTAAGAGCTCCAGCCCCTTATTTATGGGGCTACAGATTCTGCTACACGCTGTGAGCAGTGCTCAGCACTTCCCTTTTCCCTGGGAAAACAGGACCACTCACAGACTATGGGAGAACTTATCATAAGATGCATGGCAGACTCTGCCTGCTGTTTGTCAAGGCGAGGCAAGCAAAAGATTTTATTGGTATCATTTTATTTCCAGTTAAGTTCCATAAAATCAATCTCTAGGAAGTTCCAGTAGCTGATGTCTGCATTTACAGACTAATGCAGTGAGTGGGCATAGCTTGAAATAGATGGCTGTAAAAAGAGATAGCAGCAATGCAAATTGGACTGAATAAGAGAATTATACCCCAAATCATATGACTGTAAAAACAGGAATGGCTGAATGAGTAAAAATGAGATGTTCCTGCTTAAACTGTGGTTTGCAAATATCATGGAAACAGACAGACGGACAGCACAGCATGAAAAAGCAGGAGCCTTTCTTCTAGGAACTTGTTCTATGCTTTCATAACTTAATTTCTATCTAGAGACATCACAGGCCCCAAATTACACAAAATGCTTACATATGCAAAGCTCTACAACTGCACATAAAAACTAGAAATAAATTCTAATAGGCGAACACTGGTTTTTGAAGTTGTGAGGGGAAAAAAAAAATAAAAAATAATCAAGGGACTTCTTAGGTCTCCAGGTACAGTTTATTATGCATTCCACAGAGTCACTCATTCTGTTCAAACTGGAGCTGAATTCTTTTGCTTTCTCTGCAGATACAACCAGGCTCCAAACCCACTGCAAGTTCCAGCGTGCCATCCCTGCTGAGTAGGCACCACTACAAAGTACTCATAACTCAATGTTTCCCTTTAAACATAAAACAGAGTTCTGAAGTGGGACCTGTGGGTTTTTTTAATAGTTTAGATCTCATTTTAGCTGCTGCCTAAAGCATAATGCCTGGAGGATAAGCGAGAGGGCAAAAATCGAAGTCAGAGGTATTCTGCTAACTCTAATTGTATTTATATTTCAAGTAACTCAAATCAAAACTCAAGGAATTTGAAATAAAAGCAATGATTCCCAGGATACCCCACAGCCAGAAAAAAAAGGAGATATCCTAGGCAGATGGTGCCTGTTGCTGCCGTGGGCTGAGCAGGGCCGGGAGCAAGGCAGCACATGAGACCAGCACTCATCTGACCTTTGAAATAATTCCTTCCTCGTGAAAGCCAAAGACCAGCTTAACACTCATGAAAAGTGCTCTCCCAAAGTGATAACAACCCATTTCAGGAGCAGAGCTGGGAAAACAGGCAAAATGCACGCATAGAAATTGTCTGGGCGGGTTAAGAAGGAGGAAACTTCATCCATAAACCCAGCAGCTGCTGTTCTGCCTCCCTGTTACTCAAAATCTTTCTTATCCTCTGGGCTGTTGGTGCCATCCCCAGGAGTGCTCTGAGCTGAGCCCTGTTCTAGCTCCAGGTTTACCTGTGCTCAGCAGAACCCTCCAGAGGTATTAGAGCTTTAAATCTCACACTCCCAGTAAGAAATCCCACCAAACCAAATGCTGCTCCTCACAGAGGTGGGGAGTAGAGCACATCAGATTTGGGAAGAAGGGAGCACAAACGCCTGGCCCTGCCAGCCCTAACCTGCTCTCTGTGCTATTCTCTACCCAGAATTGGTGCTCCTCCCCAGTTCCTTT
>JAOWBP010004313.1:13752899-13772737 GCA_028571105.1 Tragopan temminckii
ATCTGCCTAACAGGTGAACCACAATCACAACTTCTAATTCTTAGGGACTCTCAGTGCAGGACTCCCACCTTTCCTGACAGCAACACCCATCACAGGTGTCAGCCTCAGCCAGACTCTGCCCTTTGAGAGACTGCACCAGGTTGTCCTTACTCAGAGCTACTGCCCCATTTTCATGGAAAAAAAAACAAAAAAACATATATATCTCTCTTTCTCAAACATCTCCATTTCTCTGACTCCTCCCTGTTGTACTGACCTCCATTCATGTTATTTATTTCTCTGACATCTCCCCAGTACTGTAGCATGCAGAATTACAGACTTTACTCCAGCTCTTCCCTCAGTATCACATCAATCACTTTCAAAACTGGATGCAGCATCCAAAGAGATTATTTAAAAATTTCAGTTAAAGGAATGAATCAGACAGTCCCTTCAATATTGGAAATGCTTCTGGCGCTTCTGTACACAAAACGCAGCAAATGTTGAGGGCGTCACTGGCTTTGTGTACAGCTGTACTGCTAGGAACTGAAAATTATAATGGGATAAATGTCATTTGCTGCAGTGTATATGCCAATTGATGTGCGTATTTTGGACAACAAGACAAAGGCTCTATGTTTGGTGCTGCACCTGGTACAACCCCCATGAGATGGGCACAAAGACATGCTGGAGGTAAGTGAGGTTCTGAGTAGGATGTTCCCACAGTGCTGGCACAGCTTCACATTTCCAGCTGAAGGAAAGCAATCTCCTGGCTAACTTGCAAATCTGGGTTATTTTTTTGGGGGGTGGAGACCAACTGGTCTTAGGCAGCATGTAGCTTCTTTCACAGCACTTTCAGAAAATCGTTGGTCCAAATTCTGCTGCCATTAATATGGCAACTTTAATTGTCCCAGTTGACAAGCTACCCATGGCAAGAGGGACCTAAACAGAGATGGAAATGCATCCTACCCTCTGTGATCTGCATTTAGCATGAAGCCAGAAAAAGATGAATTCCTGTGGCTGCTGAGGAGCTTCAAGTTTACCAGTGTATTTTATTTTGCATCATTTAGCAGGATGAATTTTTAAACAGCAGAAAACTCTTCTTAAAAAAAAAAAAAATGAAGCTTTCCCTAATGACTTACAACTTGCAGAGGTGAGCAGAGAACAATCTTTTACTACTGAAATTTTAACATTCCTTCGGGGGATGCACAACAAATTGTTTTCCAGGTCAATTCAGGCCCCCAATCTGTCTGATACGTGGAGTCCCATCTCTAGCAGACAACTGCGTTAAAGTTATCTTGTTAATCAGGTCAGGAGAGGCAAAATAACCACCAGCAAAAATACTAAAATGACCACCAGCAAAAAACACAACAGAAATTTGCCTGGAGGTTACAGACAGCCTAGAGGAAGTGCACAAATAGCATTAGAATGAAAGCATTTCAAGAAACTTCAGAGTACTACAGAATAAAACCACGTTTTTCTTCTCCCCACAGGCAAGAACTCGCCATCAGTTGCAATGGGATCTGACTTTTATATCTGAAACACAAAAAAGAACGGACAGCTAAATGACCACTGGATGTCTTTAGTAATTTGCATTTTGGTAGACAGCAGCTTCCAGCAATTTCCCTTTTCTTGGCGGAATGAGAAGTAGAAGCCAGACAATAGAAGAGAATAGTTGTGTCCATTCACTTAATATTTACTCCCACTAACACAGCAGCACCCGCATCTCCCATTGCTACTGTCACAAATGCAGATTGGTCCATGGAAACTTTCACATGTACAAGCCCAGCTGTATTCAGTCATCACAGAGCACCCAGTGCATACCGTGCTTCTGCCTTGATAAGGCAAATATCCATCTTAGAAGCTGATCTATTGCAAGGAAATAAATGCATATAGGTCCTTAATGTGACCTTTTTGTTTTTATACCATTTCAAAAAAAATTGCATCACATCCCGTCTGGGCTCAATCTGAGCACATAATCCATGAATAGACAAGGTTCACGCAAAGCAATGTGTCAAATAAATAGTTATATTCAAAGCCAATGTTATTCTGAAGTTTTACAAGACAAATAACCCAAAGCTGTAAACACTTTTGAAAAATAATTAGCACATCAGTTTTCTTGGGTCCCTGCATCTCTTCACAAGTCTGCAGTAAAATTAAGGAACCTTACCTCAGGCTACCTTTAGTTTTCTAGCACCCTTTGAAAGCTTTTTGCATTCATTAATATTTATATTCCTGCACCAAGTAGCAGCTCCATTGTGGAGCTGAGTTGCATTGAGCTAGCTGGCCTCCTCGTGGACACCCACGAAAGAAACAGCCTGTGCTTAAAGTGCTGGTGATCTTGATTTATTTACGGTTATAGCCTATGGCCAGCTGTAGTAACAATAGTCTGTGGTATATCCATGCAGCCCAGGTGCTGCAGAGCCCACGATCACTCACATAAGTGCTCACAAGCCCTGGATGCGTGTGCATTCCTCTTCTAGTTATGACAAACCAACAGCCAGATGGAAACGCTTTTCCCAACTAATCAGCTGCATAATATATCACTGAATGTCACTCCATTAACAAATTTAATTTCATTCACACTTTGTCACAATAGATTTTTATTCCATTAAGCTCAGTGTACTCTACACACCCCTAGGAAGAAGTGAACAAGATAACATTCAGTAGAGTGGCCGTTAATGTGCATTTCTGGCACTGCTCTGGAGGTCTGAGCAGCAGAGATCACTGCTGTACATACTCATTGGTTTTCTAAGCCTGCAGCACAGCCAGATGCAGTTGATTTTGTGGCTTTTGGCTGGGCTAGCTCTTATTTGCTCTCCCTAATGTTCATTTTGCTTGCTTCCAAAAGTTCTGTTGTAAGCAACCAAAGCAGCTACAGGATCCAAATGATAACCAGCATTCATCTGCTATCTCCTCTCTGCAACAGCATCGCAAAGTGTTATGCGTGTAAATACAGCACGATGTCACAGACACTCCTCTGTTGGCTGCAAGCAAGGATTGCCAAATCTCAAATGGAAGGATCAGACTTTGCTTCTTTGCCTACATGCGAGAAACAAATAGATGTACAAACAAATGAAGAAGGAAACCAACTGGGATGGTGCTGGGCAGGTGGTTCATCCAACAAAAGTCCTTCAGTGAGGCAGAAGACCTCTCTGTAAAATGAATTCCCTCCTGGGCTATTGCCTCCCAAAGCAATAACATAAATCCACCTAACATTTAAGCAAAGGGATATTGTATTTGACAGATCAACAACGATCGTGTTTGTCTACGGAGTTAAAAGGTCACTACCGAAGACCCTGTTGAGAAAAGCAGGTGCATGTGGAAAGGGGCCAGATCTCACAGGGCAGCTAAAGGAGATTAACCTTTGAATAAAACAAAAGATATTAAGAAATCATCAAGGCAAAAGCAATCCCACTGGAAGCAGCAGTTTGTTCTCTTTTCATTGCTAATAAGATAAACAATAAAAGCCTGCATTGTTCTGTAGGTTTTTCTGTTGTTGGGACTTCACTGGTTGTTTGTTAAGCAAGGATCAGATGAGAGATCACACAGTACAAACACCACGAAGCAGACACCCACCCAAAACAGACCTCACGTTGAAGCCATATACAGAAAGAATAGTTGAACTCACCTAAGTGGTGAAGGGGCTCTCTAGCTGTGCAGCACTCCCCCTCAGCAAGCAGCCCAGATCCAAGAGATGCTCTCCCTTCAGTGGCTGACCCTGATATGAGCCCAGGGTGCCTCCACCCTTGGTCCACCCCATCTGGTCAGGTTGGGAGCTCAGGTGCAAACAATTTGCCTGTGCTCCCTGGGCCAGCCACAGCCCTTCACCAGCTGCTCAAACACCAGGTAAAGCCCTAATCTAGCAGTTCCCCTACAGTCTGCCATTCTCCAGTCCCACCCATTGCCCAGCACCTCCAGATACTCTGGTTCCTGAGCTAATATCAATGTCAGTCTGGAAACATGTCACCGAGGCAAATTTCCAGAGAAAACCTATCCAAATACCAAGCTTACACAAATTCCATTCCAAGTATCAATTGCCACATCTTTCTTAGAAGACCATCTACACAAAAATCAACAGGGTAAGACATTAAGTAGTCAAGCAAGGATTTGCTGTGTTCATCTGGGGAGAGTTTCTTAATCCTGAGGTCGCAGAGCTGCACAAAGAAGAAAAGTACAAAACGCTGTTCTGACACACGAGTAATGAGCACCTCTTACCTCCGAAATCAGCCCATTCCAACATGATTTCACTAATCTGTTTACCACTCAAATTCTGCTCTTCTCCTCTCTTTGGTCATGTTCCTTTTATGTTGTGTTGGCTGCCTTCATTTTTTATTTATTGCATTTCACCCTCATTATGATTTTCCTCAGTAAAGTTTTTAGCCGACTGCACGAATCTCACCTCCCTGCTGACCTGCTGCTAGGAGCTGATGGACAGCAGTGCTCATTATTTCACAGCTGCCCTCCATTTGGAGAAGCTGCACCATTTATGAGGGTGAGGGTGGTGGTGGCAAAGGAATTCTTCAGTCCGAGCCAGAACCTGTTACTAAAATCTTGAGTATTTAATTGTGTAAGAAGATTAGGAATGATCACCTTATGTAGATACGTACATCCGTACAAAAATATTAGGTCATGGGTCTGTTAGTGTAAGCAGATGGATGTTCCTAACCTACACCTGTGCTTTCTGCTTCAGAATCATCTCTGAGCATATCAGACAGCCACTGCAATTGTGAATATAAGACCACAGTTTTACACGCATCTAGCTCATTGACATTTTCAGGGAGGTTTTGAGCCAGTTTCTAACCTGAGTTTTATTCTGTACATCTGTATGAATTTGCCTCGTGCCACCGTATTTCAACCTCTGCTCCAAAGAATGAGCTGCACCTGTATGTACCAAACAGGGATCACAGCCACTGGCACAGAGCCCAGCAGGGCAGGAACCTGAGCGTGAATTGCAACACACAGCCTCATGGAGATGTGTGACACTGGGATATCATTGTTCCCACAGTATTGTAGGGTTGAAAAAGCAAATTTAGTGTGTTCTTGAGCTGGAAGCAAATTACCAATGAAAAGAGCAGTTAGACCTGTTCAACTGGCATTCTGGCATCCGTCACAGAGGACAGCAGCAAAGGCAGAGAGAAGATTCTCAGGGACGTGGAAGACTAAAGGAAACAGTAAGATATTTGCTTTGGAACCTGAAAATGATATGATATTTTCCTAAATGAGGCAAATTGCAGGTAAAACTTAAAATGGTACCTTCATCTATGTTCAGTAGGAAACTCCTCTATGCCTGCAGAGGGTCACTGGTAAAAGAAGCAGGAGAAGATAATCGTGGGAGAAAGAGAGTAAATAAAGAGGAGCCCAGCTGTGCTGTACAAAGGAACACAGTGAGATACCCATTAGAGAGTATTACACTCCCCCGTACAGAAGAGGAACATACGTCAGGCACCGGTTCTGCTGAACAAGTTCTCACCAACCACACAAGCAGGATGTTAAATATACAGTGCAGTATCACAGCAGAAACACGCACAGATAGGAGTACGGCAGTACTTCAGTATGATGATCTACGCTTAGAAGTCACTTAAAGTAGAATGAAACCCATTTGGTATTTATTTTGCACAGGTACAAGTCACAGCTCCAAGCAGATGGCTGCCTTTAGCATAGAACGAGCACCTGAGGAGGGAAGGGGAAGCAAGAAGCTCCAGCAGGCCATCTGTTTCTTAATTTTAAAGCAAAGGGCAAAAAGAACGTTGAGGCTCTACCAGCTACATCCATGCTGTGCCATACCCTCTCAATTACTCAATTGTCAGTATCAGTTAATTTCCCTATTGTTGTGATGTGATACTTTCCCATATGATGCCTGAGAGCCACAAATGACTGTACCATGTGTCATTGCTCTCTTCTCCAGAGAAAATGTTCCCCCAAGCCAAAATACTTCATTTGCAAATCACACCTGAGCAGAAGTTGATAGGAAAAGCTGGCTCCATCTGTACTTACAGCATCTCTTTGGTGTCCGTGAGACATAAACAACTACTTAAATGCTCCACAAACCAGACCATTGGAGCACCATGTACACTTCTTTCAAACAAATACATGCATTAACCTTGCTCCAGACGATAAATGTTTATACATTACCAGTTATTTATGAAAGTTTTTGTTTTGCATAATTTACAAAGGACATAACAAAGTTGGCAGCTTGTAAGGCACGGGCTCACTCTTGCTATTAAAATACTAATATCTACTTTGGTAGCGAATCACACCTGACTTTGTACATGGGTGCTCTGTCTTCAAGCACCAGCAGCTTTAAACTACTGTGTTAGAAAGACAAAGAGTGATTTGGCAGGTTTCCTGCATTGGCATTTGCATCTTAAAAAAAAAAAAAGGAAGAAACATATGAAATAGAGCAATAGAGCCATGCCAGACTCCCACCTGGTGCCTCCATTTCCTCTGCACTCAAGCTGACCAGCTTTGCTGAAAAATCTTTTGACAGGCACATTTTGGTGATGCAAAACCCCTGTTACTACATCCAGTGGGTAAGGCTGTGAATCATTAGCTCATTCATGTTGGAAAAGATCACTAAGATCATCTACAGTCCAACCATCAACCCCACCATGCCCACTAAAGCACGTCCCTCAGTGCCACACCTACCTACCCTTTTCTTGCAGGATTAAGAACCTAGATATAAAAATGTGACTCTCCTAATGTCATAATGCTGCCCTTCGGGGAGGTTCGAACAGCTTATGTCTTGCCCAGGGATCTAGGTGCCATGCTTATATAATTGCACCTGCTGTGGATGCACCAGCTGGAAACAAGGTGTACACATCCTTCAGAGACCTCTACAGCTCCTGCAGTGGATGTTGTTTGGGCAGTTGGCCTCAATGGTGCCTGAAGGTTTGCCTTCAAGAACCCCTTCTTGCTCTGCTCTGACTCTTAGCACCTGCTCTGACATAATTACACCAGCTTAGCAAACGTGAATGTGTTTTTACTGGCATAAAGGTGTTTTGGAACAGCATAAATATTCCCATACATACAAGTGAATTAGAATAGTACAAGCTCCTTCTCACCCTTCTAATTGCCTCTACACTACAGAAAGCATCAGTGTAGTTTGCTTGGTTTTTGAAAGCTTGTTTATAAATGTGGGGCCCAAATAAAGACACAGAACAAAAGCAGCCATGCCAGACAATTTTGTATGGCTTCAACAGAAGCAAGAGGACTAGAAGTATATAAATAAGATACAGGATTTGTTCAATAAATGGAGAAGAAATTACAGCATTAGCTGAGACTAATGAAAGAACAAGGAGAAGTTATTTTAACATTTCTTATGTAAATTAAATAGTGAGGATAAAAACTCATCACTGAAGAAGTTAATCAAAATAACGTATCTTTTGGTTATATAAGAGGGAAGCAGTCCCAGGTAGCTTGAAAGATAACCAGGCACTAATTTGTTACAAGTAGAGACACACGTTGTACATGTGAAATTCATGAAAATCTGACAGCAGGAATCAAACATGGCAATCTGAATGACAGAGATTCCCTTGTTCAACTCTCCACAGACCTGTTGTCATCGCCTATCTGACAAGAAGATCAGAAAGGAAGACAGTGGTGACCTGAGGGGCCCTTGTTTCACCTCCTGTCAAGGTAAATGTGCCTGGGAGAATCCATCAAAACATTAAATTCATCTTTAATCTCTTGGAAAAAAAAATGGTAAGAAGTAAAATAAACAAACATGTTGAAATTCAACTAAGTCATTTCTCCTTTTCTCCAGCAAAGACCCCATTTGTCCATGGATTATTTAAGTTAACTGACAGATAGTTTTATCAAAGCCTTGTCTGCAGGAAAAGAAAAAGAATAATGCAACTTTAAATGCTGCTAACTGCAAGAAGGTCATAAAGATTTATGGCTTACCCTCCTGTAAATACCATTCTTTATAACTGATCCCCAGGAGATTTACTGAATGCTCAATAACCTTTCTCTGGTGGATGCAAGCAAAATCATCAGCACCATCTTGAAACTTAGTTTATTCAGCATGCCAAGAGCACTGTGCCTGCAGATTGACCTCAATAGCATCTTTGCTTCTCTCCCCTCTTCTCAAGTTGGTGGTAATGAAGATGCTGTTGTGATGGAGAACCCTCCCAGCCGAGGCTGAACTTTAAATGTACTCAGAAAGAGTTCTCTGAGCCAAATATCACTGAGCCAGCCTTATGGGCCCTGCACGGAAGATGAAGTGTGTACACTGGGCTCTGAGAGATTACTGCTGGAGGCTCCTCTGCCTTCAGCTACAAGAAAAACGAAATGTTTGCACTGAACTAGGCACTGACGTGGAAAATGGAAACAGGGGTCACATCTGCTGTTAAACCATTTGCAGTTTTCTCAACCTCATTGTTACCAAAAGATCCTACTATTAGAAAAAGAGCAGATAAGCCAATGGCAATGTGTTTGAGGTCTGTCCAGTACCTAGGTACACTAGCCGAAGTCTGCTGAAATGAATCTGACAAACTAGTTCTGAGTTTTGCACACAGTGGATGCAAGAAAAAATGAGGACAGTGTGCAAGAGGAATGCTCTTTTCACTGGTCACTGGAGCTCTGTATTCCTGTGCAGCCCTGGACACCACCTCTTCCCCCTCTTTCCCTTCCTTGTAAGAAGAGGAGAAAGCATCAGCACAGCTGGCAGACATACAGAGTGCATCATGCAAGCATCTTGTTCCTCCTGTTCCCCAGATTTATTCTTTTCAATGAGCTTTTAGAAAATGCAGAACTCATAGCCCCACACATGCTATTTAAATACCTCTGCACTCTCCTGGCAGCTTTAAGCAGAAAGTTAGGAGCAGTCCCCCAGGCCTGGACCCAACCTGTCCCAGTGTTGAAGATGAGTCTGATCCAAGGCTTCAGCTGGTACCAGTTTAACGCAAGTCGTGTGCCTTGCAGTGTTCCCAAGACAGATGCAAATAGATCCAAAGCTTTAGGGGGCTGAGATTTGGTGTACTGGTTTCTAACCCCTCCCTGACTTAGAGCAAAATTAAATCCCGCCTGTAAGAATCCATCTGTTATTTCCAGTCACCCGGTAACAAATAGAATATTTAAGGAGTGATTTATGATTTCATTTATTTTACATACCTCAAAATGAAGTATGCAAATAGCTAAATTTTTAAACTAACCAGTGAACAGTTCTCAAGCATCTGAAAACATCTGCACCTCCCTCACCCACATAACATTCTAAGTTTTTAAGTAAGAAAATTGGGTTTCAAATTATTCTATTTTCAGAGAAATTGTGTCTAGAAGGACATAATCTGGCCTTCTCAATAAAAAATAAAGAAAAAGCAGCTCCCCTAAAGCAGCTCCCCTGGGTAAGTCTTGGAAAGCCTAGAAGAAGAGTTCTTCTTCGTCTCCCAGTCCTTCAAATAAATATATAAATTGCACAAATATTTAATAAAAAAATAAGTAAAAGGTCAAAGTTGTCTGAAGTTTAGTCAAGCAGAAATTCTAGCTAAGATAAGGCCCGGGGGAGTCGGAGCACCACTGACATTTTGCCACACAAGAGCCAATAAGTAGCACCTAAAGCCAAGAGAGATATTAGAAAGGTCTCTAAGCATGAAAAAAAATGCATACACTAATCAGCCTGCTCATTCACTCACATTTGTTTATTATTTCTACTGATCTCTCCACCTAAGGATGAAGAAAATCCCTTGTGTTGCTAATGATCTAGTTCATACACTGAATAAGTCAATCTAGATCAGGGTAGCAACGATTAATGGAGTCTTTGCTGCGGAAGTTTTACTTCTGTTCATAGGAGATATTGGAAATATTCTCAACAGTGGCTTCACACAAATAAACATTATTCCTCCTTTCTCAAGCTGAGGTGACAAAAACAAAAATAATGCCTACGAAACCCCTTTCTTCGCCAATTACGAATGCTTGCACTAGATGTTCTAATGAGAAAAATGTTTCTTCCTTTGAGGCTCCTTGGGGACTTTGTCTTTTTTCTGTCTTCCCATGGAAGAGTGCACTGGAAGGTCACTGGAGAATCAGAGGATCTGCGGTCTCTCAGCTGGCAGAAGAGGTCAGAACACTACATAAATGCTTACCTTGATGGACTACAGGCAGTAATAAGGAAAACCATAAGAAGGCCTATAAATAACCAGCATATTTGCCCTTTCTTGGCATATTTCCTGGAACAGAGTGTTGAAAGCACTCCCAAAAACTTGATGGGAAGGAATACATCAGAGCAGAAAGTCCTGCTGCTACGCTTCCATTGCATCATGTGCAGAAGGACCCTTCAACTGCCACCCACTCCCAAAGTCTGTTTCCATTCAGTGACCCCAGCTGACCCTGGAGTTCATCTCTTTGGTACAACCTGTCCCCAGACAGACAAGATTTGGGGATCCCAGTCTTCTTGTGGCATTGATCAGATTTCACACCCTCCAAAAAACTCCTGTGCCTTGTTGCTGGGTCACAGTACTGTCCAGAGACGGCTTCAAGTCATAGTTGGTGATATGGTCAAGGTGTGTCCAGAACTACAGCAGGATGGAGTAGGCTGCGTGATGGGTTTGCAAGATAACATAGCAGGAGTTAAAGCTGTTTCAAACTAACACAGAGAACATAGCAAGTTAACTCTAAATGAATCTGAACAATTTCTTCAAACTAAATAGTCTTGAAACTTGCAATGTGTGCTGTATTCTGATACCACAGAAGAGACGCCCTCATACAGAGGATTCACTTTATTCCCAGAGATTTCTTGACACCGAGTCAGGAACACCAATACTAAAACACAATGATCTCATGTGCTTTATCATACCTCGTGTCGCACATGCAGGGACGTGACTTGAGAAGACGACAGTCAGCATAGCTCTGCTGTGTACCCTGAGATGATCAACTGAACTTGAGGGGAAAACAACCCAGAAAACAATTTTTTCTATGGTAAAAGAAATAAATAGAAGAGCTTTGTTAGGAAGCAGGCAGAGAGAGAAGTGAGCATATGGAAAGAGCACGAGTTGCTTTCTTCCTCTCCTTGCAGCTTTCCTGAACAACAGAGGAACGAGAGGAGCCACTTTGCATTCCACTGTGGTGGGGACTTCACAAAGCTAAATTATATCACTCTGCTACTCTGGTTGCTACTATAGAAAGATGATAAACAAATAACATCCTGAGAGATCTCAGGAAGAAAAAAAGAGGCCAGTCCCATTGTTCAGAGAGATGAAACTGAAAACGTGAGAGAGGCAACAAGAAGAGAATCTATTATTCTGTACAAGCCTGGTGAATGCTTAAAAACAGACAAAAAAAAAAAAAAAAACCCACCCCAAACACACCACCACCCACACACACAGCACTTGCATTTGCTCTAGTCATTCATCCAGTGAAAACACAGTGAGTTTCAGAGGGCCAGTTCTGATCTACATGAAATACAGCAGATTGTAGCCATTTGTATAGCTCAAGAGAAGCCGTGCAATAGGAGGCGAGTACCCTCCTCTGTAGCAGTACCATGAATCAACAACAGATATAGTGAAGCTTTCAATGGACTGTGCTTGGCTCACACCACATTTGTTCTTTCTAACTGGTAGCATCCACAAAGTACAACAGAAGATTGTTTCAGTTTGAATCAAGATTGTTGGTGTTAAATAGGAAATCTGGGTCTGTGGTGGATTCTCAGGATAGCCATCTGGAGCACACATCTGGAGAGAAGTTAACCAGTGGCTGCATGCCACTGCAATCATTTCTCCCTCAAGTTCTGCAGACAGAGCATCAAAGCAGAAAGCAGGTGGTTCTTACAGGAGGTAAATGAACCACAGAGAAGGGTCAAAAAGCATGACACGCATTTGATGAGGATTTTTTTTCTTGCTCATAAAAATTGTCAGAACAAATTATCCACTGGATGTTATACCAGGTTACCGTGCATCCAACATCTCCATGGTTGTTGCTTTGCAAAGAACAGAAGTTCAGTGAAAAGTTTTCTCAGACAGGCATTAACTTAAATAGTATGAACCACTATTATGTTTCTCACATGAGTACATACACTGAGAGAGCTCATCTCATTCCATGGACATTATTAGTAATTTGGGGACAGGAAATTCAGGTCCTTGGGTAGTCTACCAAGGATTTCAAAATGTCTTGTTCTGCACCAATGTAATGTTAAAATTCCTTGATCTAAAAGAAAGGTGTTTGCATGTGATACAAGCGGTGTGAGTTAAGTTCTCTCTCTGACCCTCTTCCTCTCACACAAGTGCTCATTGCTGCCTATTCTGGGGTGGACTCCATCCATCCCATAGTAATGGCTGAACTTCCCCCCTTGTCTGAAAGCAGTGACTATCTTTTCTTCTTCCACACAATACATGTAATGAAATTGCAGAGGTTCAGATCCAGAGGGAGAACTCCAGAGCCCACAGCTCTGGCCAGAACGCTCACAAGATATGCACAAAGACTCAGACAGCGTGGATATTTCTTCAGGGCTTCCCAAAACCCTCTATCCTGATGCACTGCACTTGTTCCAGGCCCTTTGAGAAAAGGTGACATCCATGCCTTGGCAAGCAAGCCAAGGTAAAGGTCTCCTTTTCTCATCTCCTGCCCCAGAAGATGAAACAGTAATAGCCTCTCTCAAATCTTGCTAATGGGCCTAGATGCAAGGGAAAGAAGAAAGACCAATATTACCATTTAGGAATTATGAAGAAAACAAAACAAAACAAAACAAAACCTGCAGTGGCCTAGAGTTCATCCTGGAATGAGAAATGACGTGAAAAACCAATGCTGTAAAATTTTGACAAGTTGGTGACCTTTCAGCATATACTGTAAGAGATTACAGCCTGGGGAGTTTGCTCCTCAGATGAGTTCCTGTCCATGTTTCGTACTGAAATAAACTGAAGCTTTAACTACTCTTCTGTCCCAGCATTTACAGAAACTGTTACTGGATGCGGACAGAATAAATGAACAAAGTGGCAGCCAGAAGCTCTGCATTTTTAATGCAAACACTCCCTCAGAGGCACACAGGGATCAGAAAGATGTGGTCCATAGCCACAAAGGTTTTTTGCAGTAGGTATTAAAAATGCAGCAATAGGAGTCCAGGGATCAGCAATGAGACAGGAAGTTCTTTCCTTCCCAGTTCAGCCCTGGCCGGGCCCAAGAGAGTTCAGAAAGTTGTTCCTATTTCACACTTTATGCAAAAGACGATGTAACTTTCGTGTATTTGCCAGTCTCTACATTACTTTGAAAATAAAACTAGTGGTTCAGGCAGAACTTGCAATAACTAGATCTTTCTCTTTAGCCTGGTATCAATATCTGCATATTTTTAGAGGCTCGTTTTCATACTGACTGTTGTGCAAGTCAATGCTTCTCTTAGAGGAGAACTTACTGTTCAGCAAATAAAATAAACTCTAGAAAAGAAACAAGAGGAAAGGATGTCAGCCCAAATCTCTGTCTCACTTGTGGTAGCCTCTGCACTACTATAACCAGCTATCAGGTTAGTGTGCCTCATCCTGAGTCACTCACATCAACCCAGGTTACATATAATGTTAGTGTCAGGCATCGAAATGTGGGTTTTCTTTCCTTTTTCCTCTTATTTCTTTAAATGAACTGAAAAAGAGGTTATTCTGAAACTGCTTTTAAGAACTGAAACATAAACAGGATCAAGAGTCTCCTGCCTGCACCACAATTCGCCAAGCCCACTCAAACATCAAATAATGAAGGGAGTAGGCACTACCAGACATGCTGGCTGGCCCCAGAGGCAGGACCACATGTCTGCAGAGCCAGCAGGGAAGGGAAACGGTTCCTGCTGCAGAACCTCTGTGGCTTTAAATTGAAACTCTTTTCCTCTCCATCTTTCTACTGATAAGAGCAACAGAGGACCAACCAATTGGATGCAGGTCACTCAGCCTCTAAACTACCAGCCTGTTTATGCAGCAACACCATATGATGCTTCCAGAAGCTGAGAATATGACTGCAATCTCCATACTCAAAAATCATGTATTTGATTTCACCTGACATGTTTATTTCTGCATGACACCTTTTACTCTGATAAGACTAAGAAATTCCAGTTACATCACTGCACAATTGATGCTACAGCAGTCATGAGACTTAGCCAATGCTTATGGGTTGCATCCTTCTGATTGTATATATTTCACCTGCCGTATTTTCACATTTGCTCCTGTGCAGAACACAAGATCATTAAACTCTTATCTCATTCAGGTTACCAGAACTGTTTTGGAAGTTTAGGCACTTCAGAAAGCTGCAAGGACAGGAGACGAGTTTAAGAAACTCTGGTCTTGCAATATTTACGTGAGGTTGAACAGAGAACCAGATTCAGTTCTGCATTCTGTAAACTAAATTCAACTCTCCAGAGTACTTTCCTTCCAGCTACTAAACTAACTTTTCCTCAAGTTCTCCTCTTTCAAAAGCAATCCCCTATGGCATCTGTGCTGCAACACATCCCAAGAAACACCATCAATTTAATTCATATTAATGGTAATGAAAGTTAAATAATAGATGCCACCCACAGTACTTGCACATCAGTAAATTCTGCCACATTGCTAGAAGAACAAAGAAAAGGGGAAAAAAAGCAATTCTTGTAAGAGATGGACAGTCGCCTCTTTAAAACCAAAGCACCTCTGGAGACCAAGTTGTTTGTTGACATCTATCTGGAGTGAGTCTCCAGAGCAGAACAAAGACCACATCAGAGTCTAGGCGTTACTGCAGGTAGATCTGCCAGCAGCTCACAAGGAACAGACCCGTGGATAGCAGCCACCTTCCCCTGCCAAGCAGCACAACAAGACTTCATCCCACCTCCATGCATTCTGGCACCTCCTGTGGCACTGACAGGCCAGAGAGAGCCAGCGCTATGGTCAACACCTCAAAATCCAGTGGCAAAGACCAGACAATAGCTTATTTCTAGAGAGAAGTGCCAGAGCTGAGAGAGAAGGGGCCAGCATATAGGAGAGGCACATGATGCTTCCCTCCAGCAACTGCCCTGCAGCAGAGAGCAAAGCTCTCCCCAGGACTTTGCCTTTTGCAGGTGGCTGCCTGCACAGGCATAGCATTAAGGCTGCAGAGCTGCAAAGTGTATTTTCTGTGTTCTGGAGAGCAGCCGCTAAGTGAAGCATCAGTGCCAATTCGTCACCACAGAGTTGCTCAAATCCTCTCCTGTCTGCTGCCAGCTGGAGCTGAGCGTTCTGGGTAAAGTGCCAGCAGCTGAAAGGTTAATAGCAACAGGATTGCAATTCAAGCCTTCCGAGATAAATGAAGGCAGAGTGCAAGGCAAAGAGGGGGAGAGGATCTTGTTGTGATTTCATGGCAGCCTTTTTCTTCCATCATCACCATCATCTGAAAAAGCAGGCTTATCAAGTTCACTCCCACAGCAGGCTCAATGCAGAGAACAGAAGATAAAAAGTCCCCAGAACGTGTCCTCTCCTGCAACAAGTGGCACTGCACCTATTGCTGTGGCACAGCAGCAGCCCCAAACATCCTTAGCGGGGCTCCACAGCTGTCAATTGGCTTTGTCTGAGGGACTTAGCACCTCTCTGCATGCTAGATACCACATACATCATCAGAGCCAGATGTGGGAAGGCATACTGCCATGGACTCAATCTAGACTGAAGCAACTGCAGAGGCATGGCTTACTGCTCCAGGCTGCACGGGCTCCCAGATCCCAGCACTGGCCTTGCTGCTCCCCGTACCTCTCACTGACATGGGTCAGTCCCAGAGCTGCAGGGTCTGCTTGTAGCATGCAGACCCGATGGTTAGTTTAAAACCCACAAACAAAAAAAATCCTCAGTAGTTGATGACAATCAAGGATGTATTTTTCACTGCTGTTTCCATGTAGTCATTTCACAACTGATGTTCACACGTCTCAAACAAAACATTCTTTATTTTGATAAACTCCCGGTGACTGAGCCGAGCAGTCAGAACTGGGAGTGAAGAATAAAAGAAATGGGGGGAGAAAAATGCAGTGCCATAAAGAACAAGGATATTTTTTATTTTTTAAAGCTTTTAACATATGTACTTTTCTGGACAAAAAAAAAAGAATTGAAATTTTACACTTAATAAAAAATACAATCATTCCCACCTCAGTTATAAAGAGAATAAAGCTAGAATGAAAGTATTTAGATTCCCATTACACAAAATGTTGCTGCCTGAGCTGCAACTTAAAACATTTCAGAGAAAAATATGAAGCACATGACAAATCCTACTAATGTCAGTCCAGACTTTTTTTTTTTGGTCTGATATCTTCAGACCTTCTTTTATGTGTTTCTTATTTCTAAAAGCAGCAGCAGGTTTTTGCTGGCTAGAGGAGGATATAAGCCAAGCCTTGCAAAAAATTATGCAAGCATATCTGACTCTCCAGGTACTTACAATTAAGGATGCAGTTCTTAGATGCAGCTGCCAAATATTTAAAAAAAAAAAATCAAATACATATTTATTTTTACTTTAAGTAATGATAAATTTCTACATTAAGTATTTACAGTGTCCTTGGTATTAGGAATCAACTTTGTTGCTTCACTGATTTCAAATCCAGCCCTGCACTTTGTATTCTGTGGAAAACATTTCTTCCTACGGTCCCTGCCAAGAATTTATACAGTACGTTTCTCATTTTTCTGCCACAAATTCTGAAATGAAATCTAGTTTTAAAACATATTCTCATTTCTAGCAGAGAAGCCAAGGTAACACCAGACCACCATTTTGGAATAGAAGCAAATAAGACAAAGGTTATGACTAGAAGGAGAGTGGTGAGTCTACAGACTTACTGACGCTTCTCACTAGGCTCTTATCACGTGCCACAAGCCAACCAAAAGTGCCTTTCTGCCACACTCTTCATGACATTTCTTTAAAAAAAAAAATCTACTCCACTCAACAAGCGTCCATTTGCGTTATTTATAATAGCAAGTTGCAGCCACAAATGCAGGCAATTCATTTATATTTCAATTCATTATGAGGGGTCTAATAACTCTCCGCAGTAGATAGAAAATGCAAGAACATTTAGCTGTTTTGTGCAGGGTAAGCTAAGGTATGGGAACTTTGTAGCAGTCTAAATAATTGAGAAACATTTTTTTTAGGATGGATTTGATGCACAAGGTAAACATGAGCTTCACAAAATGAAAACGTTTAGGCATGATTGGTTCAACTCACGAGACATGACCTTGTCACATGTGCTTTCTCTGGGAATAAAAACTGTCCAATTATAAACCAAATTTTATTGCAAGTAGCAATCATAAATGGTGAGGCATATCCCACGCTCTTCAGAGACTGGGAAAGCCCTAACCCTGGTGGGGTTAATTCAAATTCATCCCCAAAGCTCCATGCTTCAGCACAGCCAAATTCCAGCAAATGTCTACAGGACTCAGGTGCCTGATTTCCAGCTGTTGCTTTTGAAAGGCTCAGCCTAAACCTGGATATGTTGCAAACATCATGGACCAAGAAAAAGAATGGAATAAAAATGGCATCAAAAGACATCATGAGTCTGTTAGGACACAGCTGAGAATCCAGGAAGGGATCATAAGGGGAGAGCTTAATATAACATCAGAGATATCACAGGCCACCACTGGAATGCAGAGCTTACCAGGAAAGGAGCAGGAGTACTGTGGAAGCTGTCCTTCAGAAGAACAGCTTTGGGCTCACCCACAGAGCTGAGTCACACTTCTGCCTGGCCTTAGCATGTGGGGTTACCACCTTAATTCTTCATGCATCGATTTGCTCATTTTGTTGGTTTTTTTTTAGTACCACAGTAAAGATGGGAACGGTCTCCAGCACCCTACTCCCAAGCCCAGACCCATTCCAAAGCTCTTCTGACTTCAATGCCAGTGGGTTCTTTGCCTACATGAGTTGCTAGAAACCAAGCAAAGAAAATATTCTCAGTGATGCTACAGCTCTGAAGAACCCTATGCCAAAGATGAAAAACTCAATGATATCAGAGCCACTTGTAAGCCGATTTTTTTGTTGCTGCTTACTGATTTGTTTTTCCAAACGCAGATCTTGAATTCAATGCTCCTTTTGCAGGGCTGATTTCAGAAAGAGGGAATGCAACTGACCGCAGCAATACAACCATCACACTGCAAGGGGGGAACTGAGGAAATGCAGATAGTTCTGCAGTATCAACATGGCAATGCCTCCTGAAATCCAGGTTCCAGCAAGAACGTTGGTCCCTTTAAGCAAGTATTGAAAGAGTCAAAATTCATTGCACTTCATTTTTTTTTTTTGCACTTATTTTCCAGCACATTAAAGGCAGGAGCGTGAGGATGTTACACTTCATTTAAAGCATCCTTGATCTTTACTTCACTGTTTGTCTTGTTTGTTCTCTAAAAGCTGTTCCTGGCTTCCCAAGGTAGTCACAGCACCTGGGAGAGAACAGCAAAATGCAGGGAAAGGACTAAAGGCTTTACAATGCTTTCCAGGGCAGTCTCTCCTTTTCTCTAGATGAGCTGCTGTTACAATATACAATCCAGTTGATTCTCAAGAGAGGTAACCCAGAGTTCTGTGATAAAGCCAGAAACAGCTTTAGATTCCTGTAAAGCTCACAACTTAAGCCTGTGGCAGGCAAAGGGTGTCCATACATTTTTCTGTGAACTACAGCTTTGGAAACACAAAATACTGAAAAACACACACGGCACTGAATTCTTATTGCACTTTTTGCTAGTGGTCTGGAGTGACTGGCTCCAAGAGGTCGTGTAACCTCCTGATTTTCTGGACTGTGAAGCTGTCGTATTTTGTATGCATTAAAAAAAAAATAATTACATGTGGTGTTCTTTTTGTTCCCTGTTGTTTGAATCTTAATGACTACAGCACAATGCTTTGCTCTTGAAATAGTTTTTGTTTTGTTCATTGTTTTTTCCCCCCCCCTCTTTGCATAGGAACGTTCTTGCACAGTCACAGGACTCTCATGAGCACTGCCAGATACCCCAAGACATTTGATAAAATCACAACTGTTAGCAGCTGTGATTACAGTCATTCCATCCTGCCTCCCTGATTTTGTTCTTTTCCCTTTCATCCACCAGATGTCAACTATATTAGGCATCACACAATTACAACAGCTGCTAAATCAATCCAGATGCCTATTTTCAAAGTGACCATACTGAATCCTTTAAGAGGAAGGACTGGGAGCTTTGCATTTTGTGCAGTACAACATTTCCTGCTGTCCTCAACCTTTCCTCTCTGCACAGCCCTGTCTATAGGATATCTTTGTACAGAACAGCTCATAGGGATAGAAAGGATTGCAAAACTGGCAGAGGCTCTGTGCTTCTGTGCTCTTCTAATCCTACTGTGGGTGACAAGGACCAGTTCTTTGGGGATGACTAGTGAAGTCTGAAGGCTGCTCTCTAATTTGCGCTGCAAAAGCCCAAAGCTGCAGCAAGGATTAGCTTTGTATTAGCTGCACTGGTTAGTTACTTTTTTCCTTTCACCATATCTATTTTGCACTGTTTCAGCTCTAGGAGGGAAAGAAATAATATTCACAGAAGCAAATATTTAATAATGACATCACAGAGACACTTGGGGGTGACTTACACCATCATTTGGGCCAAATAGCATCTGCAATGCAGGTAACAACCATTGTACCATCTGGCCCATAGAACACACAGTAGCAAATAAACATTGATAGAATCAAAAATAATTCTAAGCCGAAGTTTTCAGAGCCAACTAGCAGTGTCTGGAAATACACAATACAAATTAATTCCCTTGCTCCTCTCTGCAACGTGTTTCATGAGACACAAGTCTGATCATTGAAGACTAAATAGGATTTATGCAAGGCTAGGATGTTTTCAGGGAACACGCACGCGCACACACACACACACACACACACACACACACACACACACAAATGCCCTGACAGCAGCACCGCAGCTTCCCAGCAAGCCTAAGAGAAAGCATTCCTGGTTACCTCAGAGCAGGGATGAGCTGCT
>JAOWBP010004313.1:13772837-13794610 GCA_028571105.1 Tragopan temminckii
CTGACAGCAGCACCGCAGCTTCCCAGCAAGCCTAAGAGAAAGCATTCCTGGTTACCTCAGAGCAGGGATGAGCTGCTGCCTTTACATGCAGACCACCAGCAGCAGCCTGAGCATGTGCCAGGCCTAAAGGACAACACACAGAACACGTTCAATGTCATTCCTCCAGAGCCTCTTTCACCACTCAGACCACCAGCCTGACAGCACAGATCAGCACAGGGCTTTGTGAAGTTGTACTGCAGGCAAACACAATAGCTCTAGCTGCAATTAGGCAGCTCCGAAGTGTCAAGAGTTGAGCGCTGTTGTTAGAAGATGGGCAGAAGGCACTGATTGTTTATTAGTTTGTGCACCATAAGAATTTCCTTTCCAGACAACAAAGAATGTCAGAATTGCTCCACACTTTTTGCAGAAGCCAACACCAATTCAGCTTTCCAGTTAAAGACAGCTCCTGCCTTCAGCACTGCCAGCATCCCTATGGGCCAGCACTCAGCCTGCAGCATAAGCCCCACTTTCACTCCATCCAGCAGCTCACCAAGTTGTACACTGAGGAGAGACAGCTTGCCCCAAAGCTGCCTACCTACAGCCAGCAGATTATCACATGTGTCTCCTGATTTGAGAGAGGCTTTCATGCTCCTCTCCTCTCTGCTTGCTAACAGGATGACCTTGCCCTTACCTCAGCTACTCATAGATGTTGAGAGGAAATGGCTGCGACCCATCGCTAGGCAAAGAATAGCCCCAATTTATACTGACACAAGGAGCACAGAACTGCCTTGCTGTCAGTTTTTGTATCTGGTGTAACTGGCAGTCAAGGCAGAAGTCATACAAAGAAGAACAAGTCATAAATAGTTTTCCAGTGATTTACTGGAAATCCACAAGCCAAATCCATCCACGTGGAGAGAGAGGAGGAAAAAAAAAAAAAAAAAGGTACCTACTGATTCAACTCTATATTGGCAGAGTGGTGCAAAGCACTGAGATTTCTCCCCACCATTCTGAGAAAGGGCTGTTATGAAATACTGTGCAGTGGCACAAATTTCATTCCCCTCAACCTTTCTCCAGCCTAGAATACGCTGTGCACAGGCTGGAAGGATAGAACAGCTGTGAACATGAAATGAAAACACGTTTCTAAGATCCACTTCTTTTTCTGGTCTTCAGAATTCTTCAGAAAGGCTTCCTTTCTGGTTTTATCAACAGACAGAGTAGAGGCAGGATGAGCAGAGAAGAAAAACTGAAATCTTGCTGAATCCCAGTGGATAGACTTGACCCTGGGTTCAACTGTCAGACGCATCTAGAAGGCCAAATTTCTGACTGCCTGATACCCAGTGGAGCAAGAGACATAAACACATGCCCCAGTGCCAAGTGGATGCAAAGTACTGCCAAATCAGATGCAAAGGAACATTTTGAGCATGCCTGGCACTGGTGTGAATGATAAACCAAGGTGCAAAACAGTATAAAAAAAAAAAATCAAGCTCTGGGAGACATCTTCAGATGCACCAAGAATTCGCTGGAAGGGAAAAGGTTTAAAACTTCAAGCACATAGCTCTTGGGAATGCAGTTGTTTTGTCTATAGAAGAACAGAGCTGTCAGCAGCTAATATGTTTTCAATTTGTGAAATCCATGCTATTGGAGCAATCCTCACTGGGTGCCTTTTATTTACTTCTTTCTTGGCAAAGTCCAATTACTGAGATACTCCATGAGTGATGCTCCTGGCCATCCCAGGTGACAGCCAGCTCTGCTGGTGAAAGCAACAGCTTTTGGGGCTTTTGTGGATGGATCCATTTCATCCTTCTATGTTTGTCCAAAGAAAAGAAAAGCACTAACTGCCCTGGGAAAAATCATGCTTAAGTAATCTTTCTACATAGAGAAAAATGAAGCAGAGCTATTACCTAGAAACATTTCCTTAACAATACACCCACAAACAACTCTGAGGTTGTTCATATGCCCCCAGGATGGCCCATGCTCCTCGGGTGCCTCCTTGCTGTTGCAGGAGATTTCTGCTCCTTTTCTTTCTATCACACGAAAATGAACAACACAGAAAAGGAGACCCAACTCACTTGAAATTGGGCAGAGTAGCAATATTACACAGGAAGCAGGGTGGCTCCTTGTCCCCTATGTCCATCAGGCTACACTAGCATTAACAGCTCCATTTTGCAATTTGAGTTGTTTAGAAAAGTCATCTGAGAGGAATCTGAGAGCCATTGCCCTGCAGCAACGGGAGGGAGAGAAGGAAGAGGCTGTGGGGCTGACAACCTTCATGGTAATGCAATGGGTCTGCAGCCTGTGAGGAGAAGACCCCAGGGGTGCACAGGATGCTGTGGGTTTTTAAAGAAACTTATACTTTAAGGAATCTATTGTCTTCTTGCCATAGCTGTTCTAGCCCAAGAACCAATCAGCCAAAGCATTCCTCCCCTTCCTGGACAAGGGGAAGTACAAAGGGGAGCATCTTCAGCTCACCATCCTTTCCTACGTGCCCCAGATCTCCTTTTCTAGAATTAGTCATCTTCATCACTTCTCTCTTGTTGTGAAAGCTGTATTAAAAATACATACACACACACATCTGGTCTCTTTTCCTAAGTGCTCATACTTCAGAAGGGTGCTTTCTGAGAAACCACAATGCTGGCTTTGTTTCCAGCTATTTTTCTTTTATCCCATTTCTACTTTCAATAGCCCTGTCATATATACAGTTTTTTGATCTCTAGATACAAGGACAGCTGCATGCTAACAGAGTCCAGCAAGAAATAAGGGTGAAAGAAAAAAATACTCCTGGAAGAAAAGAGACAAGATGAATTCCAGTATCCTTTAGGGGTTTAAAAGCAAACTGTAGTTGAACCCAATATTTGATTTTTCCAGACACAGGGGGGTGTATCAAAGACTAATCCTCAAAGCCATGTTCATTCAGCATACACACCCATTTCTGTGACAGCCGCTCTCCTGAAAAGGTCTTTCCCACAAAGCTCTCAGAAACCTTCAATCTGGAGACAAAGCACCTGGTGGATGCTCCTATTGAACCCATAATTACCTCGTTCTTCCAATAGTTAGTGGAAGGCAGTGATTTACTTTGACAAAACTTAGTGCTGTAATATCTAAAAGTTTTACATTTTTGTTGCATATATTGATAGGAAAAGCCATTAACAATTCCGCATACTTCTTATTAGAAAGGCTGCCCACATCCCAGCTCAGACAGAGCATAGCCTGATAAAAAGGCTTAATACATAAATGCTTGTTTGTGTTTGGAAAGCTCCTGGAGCTTTGCCAAACATTCAGTGTGCCGAGGAAATACAGAGAGACAAGGGCCTGCTTTTAAAGCGATGCTTGTCTGCAGCTCTGTATTATCCTGAGTGACATTCTGTCCAAGTACAGTAATAACACACGTCCTTGCCTGCCACTGAAAACAGATTTTAATACCTGATGGAAATGATCTTGCTTCTGGGAACATCCAGAACTGGAGGGAAAAAAAAAAAGAATATTCTGCTTATAAAAATTCTGATTTTTTCCACGTATGATGAGCTGTTTTCCAACAACAAAAGCCTCTCAGATACTAGGTTGTAATCTCCTAGCCGCTGCCTTGACAGCCTTTTAGCAACACCTATAACTTATACAGAGATGTTTCACCATAGATTTCAAGGAGGCTGAACACCTATCATTCCAACTCACTAAGAGGGAACTTGGAAGCAAAGAATGCGTCTGTGCTCATACCAGTGCTCATGCAGCAGGGAAGGACCGGGAAGATCTCCACCTCCCAGTGCACAGGGCTGCTGCCAAGCCACCCACAAAGCTCTCATCCTGAACCAGGGAGAAATCATGAGCACACATTCTATATCAACTTGCTTTTACTTAAGTCAATGAGATGCATGCACAGGAGGAGCGGTCAAAGTCATGCTCAGCTGACCCACTGAGCTAAGCTGACACGTACATCTAATCAACATTCCAGGTAATGTCACTGAAATATGACATCTATTTCTTATCCTGCTTCCTTTGCTTCTCCGGTTAAAAGGTGTCAAGGTTTAGGGAACAGTTAAGGAGTGAGCCAACAAGGGACAAGTCTTAGGAGAAACCAAGAGGTGGAATTATACCAAACAGAGCCCTGCTATCCATCACCTCCCTAGAGTGATGGACAAGACTTTCTGACAAGTGACAGCAAACTCTTTGATCCCGCTGCAAGAAACTTACCCTAAAACGCATGCTTATGCCTGCACAAATATTTGCATGTGTTTGAAAGGTAAGACTGTGCTAAGCACCTTTTACTGCAAAGAGCATAATTCAATACCACAGGTAAAATTTCTGCCTCCGTTACTACAGAGATCTCCCTTTGAGCTCCACAGCACTGCTCCATAGAGGTCCTTGTTTCCTTAAGGGCTCCCTAGAGTATAGTGAGAGAGGGGCTGAGGGCAAGCAGGAGGTCTGTGAAGCCAGGAGTGGGGAGGTAGCAAGGGGGCAACTGCTCACTGCTGAATAAATGGGGGTGAGGGGTGGAATTTGATGAAATGATCAGGCAGGCAGCATGTCTAACACAAATTAAATAAAGTGTTCTTTTACACAGCTGATTTATGGAACTCCTTGACAAGTTATTGCAGAAGACAAAGGATTTTAAAAGGATTTAACAGGGGACTAGACAAAGTCATGAAGACTTAGTACCTTAGGATGCTGATGCCAGCACTGGCTTGAAAGCCTTTAAACCAGCAGTTGCCAAAAACTGGAAAGGTTTATCTGAGGCAGGTTCAGTGTGTGTTTATTTCTCCCATCTTTCTCACAGACTTTGGCCTGAGGTGGCGTTGCTGTGTCCATTTGTCTCTAGCAGCAAGCTGGGGAAGAGGACAGGACAGGGCCTCTGCAAGGCAAGATGGTAGGACTCAGCCCCTCACACTCAGCACTGGCCTCCAGACAGCGGGGCCGTCAGCTCGTTTTCTCCTAGATCACTGCTGAGGAGCTTTCTGTGCTTTTCAAATAGAGGAGCTCTGATATTGCCCATCCATGCACATCCATGGCCAAGGCCAGCCCCGCACGGCCGGCTCACAGTGTGACCAGCAGACCAGTCAGAGTTCCATACAGCTTTTTAGATTATCCTTATTAAGTGAAAGAAGATATTTTAAGGTCTTTTTCTCTTCTCATTAAAGTCTCTCTCACAAGAATTACTTGTCACCACAAGTTTAATCTTCGGCGGAGTCCAGCCTTCATGTGTTTGCATTCATGAGATGAGGGACAGAACATGACGAGGAAATTGGACCAAATTAACCTGCTCCCATGACGATCCACAATAATAACAAAAGTGGAAAATGGCAGAGAATTAAACTGTTCTTGACAAAAACTGTAATGACCTCCAAGAATGCCTCTAAAGTAACTGTCCAAGTAATAGCTTCCAAGTGTAATTTGAAGGATGTGCTATGCAAACTCGCCTTGCAGAATTTCAAGCTACTGGTTAACAAGCCTGCAAAAAGAATGAATGAGAGGAAGGGGTAATCGATACTACAATTAGCAACACAGTAATTTGAAACAGGGATATGGTTAAATAAGGACTGGTAGATTGGATCAGGGAACACTCAAAAGTAAAGCAGAAGAGTTTTAATCTGATTTGCTTTTAGCACTGATAACACCTTAAAGAAGCTGTGCAATAGGGCATCTTGCTTCATTTCAAACTCAAAATAATCACTGGGGAAAAAAAAAAAACAACCAAGCAAAGCAAACTGATTTCAGATAGGGTAACCTTAATTAGTCAATCCCCAAATAGAGAAATAGCATCTATCAGTGTCAGGGAAGAATGAGAATGAAAGGCCATCTGTGGCTGGGCCAATCCTCTGAACAAAAAGGATCCCCAAAATAAAAACAGTTCTACAAAGTGAAGAACAGAGGCTATATCCTTTTTAAAGCCAACTGAAGAAGCCAGGGCTGTGTCTTTCTGGAATTAATAAAGGAAAGGGAAAGAAAACCCTTGTTATTGTCCTTGTAACAAAGGCTCTGCCACCATCTAAATGCTCCTGCTCAGAATCAATATTTCTGAAAATGGAGTCAGTGTCTATCACACTGAAGAAGAAATTCAAGAGGGTGTGCCTGAGTTGTAAAAAGAGATGAAAATATCATCTTCAGGGTAACGCTGTGTTCTGACATCCTGGCCACAGGCTACACAATAGTAACACAAAGGCACCCTGGCCATATCAAATGCACAACTGTTCATAGTTCAGGGACTGTAGAAATGTAAGTAATTCCTTCAGATAAAACCAAGTCGCAGTACAGCATTGTCATCATACACCTCCTTAATCTAGTCAAATTCTACAAGAAGAAAGAAAGTAATCCTTAGAGGATTTGCACTAATTTAAACAGTAATATATTACCCAAGGGCTTAATACTGCTATACTAGGAAAGATCTCTAAAATGTAACATGACAGACTCCCAGATTTCAGTTCAGTACAGTGAGCACTTCATGTGGGATTCATTTGTTCAATGTCAGATACCTACAATATGCATATTTACATATGAAAATTCTTTTGAAGTCCACATATGAAGATCTAGATAGATACTTCTGAAGGGAAATCCCTTTTATTCCAGGACTGATGGATGGAGAAGAGTAGCACTGCACGACTAATGCTAAAGATAAATCCCATTTTTCCAGTCTAAAAGACTGGAAGTTCTTTGGCCAAGATACAGACTTTTCTTCAAATTTTGTATAAATTAAAAAGCTAAGAAAGCCTCAGCATCACTTCACAAAGACAGAGCATTGCGTTATTCACAAAGTTGCTCTTGTCACACAGTCCTTCTTTTAGAAAACATCTTCCAACATCACAAGAATCTCAAGGGCACTGAATGCAACATTTTGGGCCAAGTTTCTGTTTCTTTCTTTAGATACTGCTCCTACATGAAGTATTACTTTGTTTTAGGAGACAGTCCACGGCACACAGTTGCAGTCAAAGCCGTCTTTGCCAAGTGAAAGGAGTAGGTAGATGACTGTGTTAGATGTCTTTCACTGGTCCTTTGATACAGCTTGGCTTTGAGGCAAAGGAACAGCTTGCTCTGAAGATGCACAGCCAAGCAAAGGTCTGGAAAACACTTGGATCTTGATGTTAACATCCCAAGATAAACCTTTGGACCAAAACCAGGTCAAAACATGCTGTAAAATGAAGGAAAGAAAGAGGGAAAAAAAAAAAGCAGTTAAGACTTGGAAGTGGTTCCACATATCAGGGGATGAGTTCACTATTGGTTGCTGTGCTTTTCCCAATTTGAAGATGATTTTCGTAAGAGTTTAAGGCAGAAACGCCCTGCAATTTAAATAGACCTTTCTGACTGTCAGTTAGATTGATTACAGTTTTCTGCAAACAATACATTTTTAAATAGTTCTGTATAGGGTTTATTTTACTCCCAACATTTTCCCTAATATAAAAACCTCGTAACGAATGCAATCACATTTCTATTCACTGTCTCTCCAAAGTCTTTCTCCCTTCCTTTTCTCTGGCCACCTGTTAGCTCTTCCTTCTCTAAATTTAACTCTTAGAGTTTTGTTTGGTAACCTTTTCCTCATGCCCTCATTATCTGAATTCTATTCCTGCTGTGGAAAAGCTGTGGGAGGCTGGATTTAGGTTGTTATTTTGGAAATGGGTGGGGGAGGAGACAATGCATCAGTCCATCAGCAGATGTTTATTTATGGATTTTTTTTTCCCCCCAAACAGATCAAGGTCTCTACCACCTTTTACAAGGAGCTCAGTGCAAGTATAACTTTGAAATATACTAAAATACATCTGATTCCTGGTTGTCTGTTACTTTGGGTAGTAAAAAGGTGCTGATAGTCCTTTACAACTGCAAAAGATATAAGTAAGCATGCTGTAATTGCAGCTCATTTGTTTAATGGTTGGTTGATGTTCATACAAGAGACTGTGGGGAAACTGTACAGAACAGAGCTGGGGTCCTGTGACTGTTGCATTTAGCAGGGAGCAGTCCTGTCTTTGGCTAGCTGCTGCTGCTTGCCCCCACCTCTAAACACATGCCTGACACATTCAGGACCATCTCCCCTTCCGTCTATCTACAATGATACAGTATTTAGGAAATTGCCTCTTTGAGGATGAAGGTAATCCTTTTCTTGCTCTTTCATCTCACTGACTACAAAGACTCCTCGCTGACCATTAACCAAGGTAGATCTGGGTAGTGACCTAGAGTCTCTCCACAAATTGGTGATGATATCCAGCTACCCTACAGGAGGCTGGTGTATGGAAATGTATTGGTCAGAGAGGAGAAAAAATAAAGAAAGCATCTGCAGAATGAAGAGGCAGAACTGCCTTTGTAGACACAGATATCAACCCTTCTTTGAGTTGTGCAGGTGCTCAAGGAAAAACTTTTATATGAGCTCCAGTCTCCATCTGTAAATTTTAGCAAATTCAGTATTTCTTGACGCTTATGTAAGAGCCACCTTAGTGACCTTCCCTGAGTTCAGAAGCCCCAGGTAGTTGGAAGAGACCAAAAAGGAAGCAGGGTAACAATCATTTGTGTATTATTCTCCTGGAAATATTTTATCACTAGGATAGACTCAAGGAAATGAGACTGTGGTCTCAAGTAGCATCACCTCAGTGGAAGAAATAGTTGCAGCCTCTCCAAGTATTATGTTCAGTGTACACCCAACACACTCTTCCAAGAGTCCTTGATCGCCCTGAGTAAATCTAACTTATGGAAACAGACCAATCCACATAAAAGCCGTACAGCTAACACAGAGAGAGGTTACTAAAATAATTAACTTGGATGCAAGCAGGAAAATAAAAGCTATATGCATATTTCAGTGACAGTAAGAGCACGGAAAACCCTGCTCCCAGAAAGCATATACTGATTTTGAAAATACCATGAATTTGCATCAGTACACAGAGGGGAAATATTTTTGAAATGTTAAGTCACTGGCTTGACACCAGGCATTGGTTTAATTTCATTTTGATACTTGATCAGAACCAAAATGACTCACATTCCCCATGAAATACAAATCTGTACACAACACTAGTTGTTAATTACTTTCCCTGTCTCTGTTAAAGAGCAAAGTGACAGTTTCAACCTCTCCCTGGGTGAGCATTGTATTCTCTCACTGTCTCCATCCCTTGCCAACAAATCTGTTGTTACAGCTCAAGTGGCACTTGAGATATTCAGCATAGCATTTCAACAAGAGTATAATAACTGGTAATTTGACAACAAGAAGCCATCTTTAGAAAACTCAAGCCACTTGGAACTGCAGTAGAAATAGGTAAAAGTATTACTGCACACAAAGGAGCTCATTTGGCCCTGTCCAGCACTGATCACTTCAAGGCTGGGAGCTGTCATCCCCAAAATATTGCTGCTCTAGCGCATTGGCTCCATTGATTTGAGGAGTTTAATCCTTCGTTTACTTATATGGCTACATTACTGCATAAATAACATTTTGAGAATAAGTGGACTCAAAAGGAGATGAAATCCAGTCATGGGGTGCCTGTTCCTGGCATCCCCAACCCCAAAACCCTTCTCTAGCTCCAAGGAGTTCCCCTCAGTGACCAGAATACACTTCACTTACAACTCTGCTGAAAACAGGTCAGCAAAATTTTACACATTTCTCAGGTTCCTTTCTACCTTTGCACAGCACATTAACTGGAAACAAATGCAAACATCGTAGCAATTGCCATCAATAAACATTCGAACAAACCATATTCTAAAAGTTACAGCAGCTTCAGACATGACCAACAGAAATTTAGGTCTCCTTGTTCTCTGAGCTTTGACCTTTTGGGAGACTGATTGTTCTCTCAGGACTTTTTGTATAGCTGTGAATGGCAGAAGCAATTTTGTTCAATATAAATGAATGTTTTGAAATGCCCTCCTGGGGGCCTTTATAGATAAAATGAAATATTATAAGATTTAGAATATAATCATAAGGAAAAAAAGCAACACTGAAGTCACTACTCATTTACAGTTGTGGTAGAACTGCATTCATGTCTTACCTAAGAAACTACAGAGTACCAGAATAAAATAACATAACAAATTCTTGATAATTAGAGTAATCTCCTGAAGGAACCCAAAGAACAACAAAGAGCACTGAATTCCAGCCTTGCAAGGTTAATTGTACAAAATTCGTCTGCATGAAAAGCACTGCCCAGTTAACTTCTGCCATTTCGCCCCCCATAAAATAGTTTAAAGCTAGTTATTCATTTCACTGAATTTTTCATAGGGTTGTTCATCACATTTTACCATTGTGGCGAGTGACTAATGACCTTGAAAAAAATAAAAAGTGGCCATACGAGCATTAGCAGAATAATATATACTCCAGATTAAGGAGGGAATGTTTCGCATTTGCTCAGTGAAGTATGCAGTTTACTCGACAAAGAATGATTTAGATGGAAAGGAATGGGAAAACACAAGATGTTTTTGAGAGACAGAGTAGGTATAAGCAAAGATGTGGCTCCCAGGAAAGCAGGATCTCAGCCACCACCATGGAAATAGTAACGTACTTCCATGCTTGAGCTCCCCTAGCCTGTACCTATCCTATTTAAATCTTTGAATCTAGGGTAGTCACAACTAATAGTCTGCACTGCATCTGTTCCCACACATGGGAGAAGAGATGGGAACAGCTAACAGGGTAACACCAGAATCTACTCTTCCTTCTAATGAGGAATTACTGCATAGTGAGTTGATGAAGATACCAGGATCACTGCTACTTACTCTTTGTAGTGTGGCCTGTTCACGGGCAGCACACTCAAAACTGTTAGGTCTTTTTCCCCTGAAGCAGCACTCATTTTACTTCTCACAGGAGCAATCAGCTAAAAACTGATGCTACTGTTCTGACCCAGCAGTGTTTTACATTTACTTAACAATCCTAGAGATCATTACAGTTGCAATCTATCCAACTCTCTGCTTTTTGGTTGTAACCAAAAAAGCTGCCAGATAAAAAGAAGTTATTCCAGATAAAAATGTTTTTATGGATACATGTTTAACTGTTGCACCCTGAAATGCCTTTGGAAAAAATAAGACAATACTCAGAGGTTGGCCACATATAGATTACTGAGCTGGAAAATTATTTTGGACCTAAAGTATCTGTACTTCAATTTTATGGGTAATTAAACCTAACGTATTGCCATCCAGAAAGCAATTAAGTCCAATATCTATATGCGGTGTCCCCTTGCAGTGAGCGATGGGGAGGAAGTGACAGGATTCACCACGTTGACTGACCATTTCTGGGACTTGTTTGAACTCTTATGTCCCCTCATAAAGCATGAATCTGGCAACATGAAAAGGTAGAGCAAGACTATGTCCCTTATACACCTTGTACACGTTATTGATTGCACATTCGTGGCAGGTTCATTAGCAGACTTGAGAGAGAAGGTGGACGGGAGATTTTCCTGACAATTAGACAGCTTTATCTGGATATTGTTGCACTAAGGAGACAGCAATGGCCAAAGAGAGGACAAACTAGGGATGCAGCAATTATTTCGGTTCTTTCTGATCTTATCAAACACACTGGAAATCTTTATGAATTGTTTTTTTTTCCTATTCTCAGAAGACACCAAGTCAATCTGGCTAAAGGCAACAAGTCCATCAACAGAGACATTGCAAAATCACATAGTGTGAGGCTCTTGGATTAATTCTTTAGTACCAGAAAGAAAGAAAAAAGAGCAGAGCAACATGCTGACGTGACAGGGAACAACCCTAGGTGTAAGTGAGCAAAAGGGGCTGCAGTTCATGAGTGATTTCCCCCAAAGTCCACCACTCACCATGCACAGCCCCAACAACTGTGAAGCATTTGCTGCAGGCAGAAGCACTGTGCTGGGCTCCCTGGGCCCCAAACACTGCACTTGGGCCATGGCCACACAAAGGCTCATGCATGGTTCAGAAAAATCAAGAAAGGTGACAGATGTGACCCAATGGTTCAAGATACAAAGCACAACGATAGGTGACCTGCCCCTAAGGTCAGTGAAGGCTCTGAGTTGAGATCTTCTAGGAGGTCTAGGGGAGATGTCAAAGTCCCAATAACATCACAGTATATGTTATAAATTATGTTATTAAATTTAATAACACAGGGCACTGGGACATAATTGTGATCAAAAGGTTTGCCCAAGGTTAGAAAGAAAGTTGGTTGCAAAGTCACAAAACCAATCTAATCTCTTGCTGTGCAGTCCTACACTTTGGGAGGATAATAATTGTAACTAAAGCTCACCAGCGGGTAGCTGCTATGAATAAAACTTAAGCATTATATGCACTCTCAATTACTATTTTTCAGTGTAACTATGGAACATGGAAGGAGATTGGTAGAAAGAAGTAGAATAAGATTACAAACAATACCCCCATGAATATCACATCAAATCACATCTCAGAGGTTCTATTACAATCATACTGATCTAGCCAAAGCATTGGTCATTTTGATAAGAAAAGTTAGCACCAAGCAGAGGTTTCTCGAAACATTTTTCTCCTTTTCTGTTATTTTTTCTACTACTATTTGAATGCATCAGCTTGCTGCTTCTTTCGTGACTGGGTAGCTTAGTGATAAGCCGGAACATTACAAATGTTTTCTCCATCTTTGAGAGCAATATGCAATATCATTAGATTTCCACAGTTTGCTTTGGCAGTGATACGTTCAACAGACAAGCTGGTCTTCCTATTGAAGAGATGGGACTGGCTCTGAGTAAGCAAGATAGAAGAGGAGCATTACTGGAAACCTATTATCTCTGTTCAATTTTCCCAAAGAGTAACCAAGGCTTCTTCTGCGGCAGAGAATAAATGAAAACATTTATCGTCTGATAAAAATTAGTAAGCTGCTCTAACACCTGCCCATACTGGCATGTTTCCTTGCCGATTACAGCTATAGAGTGGCTTCAGATTATGAGCAGCACTGACAGCCTCAGCAACCACTGAGCATCCCAAGCTGCACGTATTTCACCTCTTTTGATAAGAAAAACTGCCTAAAGACCAACCCAAAGGCATTTGTGCCAGCGAAAGGGTGTGCGTGCTCGCAGTAGAGCAATACCTAATGCTTCAAGAGCTGTGCACCAGATTTGCTGACAAAGGTGCAGAAATCCACCCACATCCTCTCCTCCTGCCTTGCTCCCACAGCACTGTGCTCACCCTGGGGTTAAGGTCAGCCCACACAGGGGCACACAGCCCTGACACCGGTATTGGAAGGATCTACCTGGTGCAGTTCTGTTCCACCCTCCTCCTCCTATTGAGCTTACTAAATCACTGCTGTCCACAGGCCACAGATTGTTGCACCCCAACAACTGCATGTTCAAATGATGACGGCCCTTCCTGGGGGCTTTGCAAGAGGAACTTTCTCAAGGCACCGAGCTTATGGTTTGTTGCATTGCTTGGCTGGTTTTACACCCTGTATCGCCCACAAGAACATCGACACCTTATGAGCTCTGCTAATGGGCCGTATTTCTGCATCACATCCCCCAGAGCCGCTGCACACAGCAGGAATTTCCTAATCTGTTGACTGTCACAGGTTTGTTTTCACCTTCGTGGAAAATCAGTCCCAGGAGTCTAAAGCCAGATTTTTATTCTTGACTGCAGTGCCTCCACATTCAGCATGTGCTGGTTAATGACAGTGCGTAATAATAACAGCTCTTGGCTTTCAGCTGGTGATACATTAAAGACAGGAAGGGAAGGTGAGATTTTGCTAGCTGAAGGCTTGCTCTGTATGCCTACAACAAGTTTTATACTCATAAAACATAGGGCCCAGGTGGATTTGAATCAGTACCAAGCTGGAGCCTGTGGCAGAACCTTCCTTTACACAGAATGGGTCTGCAATGCTTTTATGAATAGACATCACTGGTTGCTGTCTGCTTGTAGCCTGCCAACTTTGTTTGGTCTGCTGGGACAGAAAGTTAAGAATTAAGGAGAAATATTCTTTGGCAAAACGTAGGAAATGCTGTAAGGCATCCTCCCAGATGCGCAATAAAGCAAAGGAAAAGGCCTAAGGTTTCATCAGATACTTGTTATCCCATTTCATACCTGTAAGTGATAACAAGGGACATCTATCCAAACTGTCAGACTTCTTTCCCTTGCATAAAGGGACAGAAGAGGACAACCCAAAAGAGTCTGAGTTTGTAAAGGCAAGCTGGAAGGCAATTAAAACTTCTTGCACAAGATCAACTTACAACAGAAGATCTCATAACTTCCAACCAACTCCCAGGTACCCCAACAAGGCAGTAAGGACATGCTGGACAACAAATTACGAAGCCTGAAAGCCCTTCAAACTTTAAGACCTTTAGAAGAATTATCACTCAGTATCTAGATAGTCCATTTGATTAAGTTTGATTCTGCACACAATTATTTTTACCAGCAGTACTCTGATGATGGCACAAGTACCCAGCGGAGAACCCACCTGTGATGGCTCTCACCAGCAAGGACAGCTGGACAGAGCCTCCATCTCTTTAGCATGCTTCAGATCTGATCTGTCCAGACATGACACAGTCATGCTGTTATCCAAGGTGTAGATTTAAGCTCTGAAACAGGACCCCACAATCCCCTCCTGCAAAGTCAAATGGTAGAAGTCCCCTTCAGCTCACCAGCAGTGCCGACCTCCCCGCAGCATCCATCAGGGTGAGTGGCAGATGCTGGATTCAGTCAGCTTTACATGGAGTCTGCAGTACTCGTGGGCTGATCATCAATCATTCAGAAGCTGCTTTGTGTCCAGAAGTTCTGAGGGGCTCTTCTGCCTATTGCCAGCCCCACAAGCGCTGTGACTGTCACACTGGGTCCTGATGGCAACAGCAGGGTGATATGCCCTATCGTAGCTGTCATCTTTGCTTTAAGGATCTGCCACTTGTGACATTGTTTGATCTGACTCAGACTGAGTTACACACTTTTGGAAACTGCAGCCTCAGTAGAGAAAGAACTGAAGGAAAAGGAAAGCAGGTGGGATGGAGGACATTGGCTTTATTTTACACCCTCGTCCACCAAGGGGGAGCCAGTCATGCTGCCAAGAGAGTGACCAGGTCAAGGAGCAGTCAGGTCTGCAAACCCAAAGTCTGGATGAAACAACATGAGGTCAGTGCTAACACTGAAGCCTTTTTTAGAAGCTACAGACCTCTACAGGCTTTGGGGTAGGCCAAAATGGGAGGTGATGATACTACTGGAGAAGATGATGGGACACAGAAGGTTCAACACTGTTCGCTATCATGCAATAAAGGAACAGCAAAAACAACTCAGCTTCAATAAAATGAATTTTACATGTCAGGTCAAGCAGAGTGAATGGCTGCTCCCATCTCCTTCCTGCCAGGGTAGTCAACCTGGGGCAAAGTTACATTGCTGAGTAATTATTTCACTCCTGCTGAAGTTATTAGCAGAAGCAACCTGGGAATGCTACAGGATATGGTCTATACATTCTGCAATTCTTTTCCCATCTTGAGAGAAAAAAGTAAACAAAAGAAAAACACATGGAACATCTCAACAATTCATCTTTCCTGTAGCTGTTTCACCCAACTGGACTCAGCATGTGGCAGTAAACCCATTTCAGAGCAGCTAAACGCACAAACTATTAACCTAAAGGTGAGAGAAACCATCTAGACCACTGCAATGGGCTGTTAGGTGCCCCACACTCAACGCTTCCACAGCAATTAAAGTGCTATATTGCTGAACATTCCTTCTAAAATCCTGTTTTGATAGCTGTACCATGTCGCGTTTCTTTAAAATACAAGGGGAAGCCATACCAAAAAAAAAGTCTACAGCCACAGAAAGGAACGCAATCAGAGTGATCCCAGCAGAGAATCAAAGCAAGCAGTGAGCCATATTCCTCATTCCTTATTGATTAGATTTCTTGTGGTCCTCTGCTGATGTGGTTTCCTGGCCTACGACACCCCTAATTTTTGATTGCTTTGATGAAATGTTCACAGAAAATTTAAAATCTGTAAAAAAAAGAAATAAAACACACAGCATGAACCCAAATGACCCCATTCAAGGAGCCAGTTGCAGAAACCAAACCCTGACCTGTACCTGTCCATTGACAAGGGGATGCCTAGTGCATTTCTGTGACACAGTAACTCAGATGCTTTCAAACTGCAGAACAGCCTAAGCCCTTAATGAAGCTGGAAGAGCCTTACCTGTCGCCCCAGCATAGAGTATCACTCATTTTTAGGGCTCTGGATTCCAGATTCAGCTTGTGAGATCCACCATAGTGCCTGCATGAAGATGGACCACGTTCTGCAGTGCAGGTTATGGCACTTCGGAACACGGCAGCACATCAGAGAAGCAGCAGATGCAAGCACTGACTGGCTGACAGAGCTGAAGTGACCAAAACAGGGCCCTGCAGGTGGCACTCCATAGACCCTCCGAAGATCTCCTTGTCTGCCAGCCTTTTTCCATCAGCAGGAATACCCACCCACCAGCCAGAATGTTTGAAATGAACGTGTTGTCTTCTCTCCCAAACACTCATGCCTCCCCTGCCCTGAGTAACCACTTAAACGCATTAGGTGACAAATGCTTTGTTGTCAAGCACTGCAGAAGCCCCACGGGACATGTCTTCTGACATCTCTGCTGGTAAACAAAAGAGTGACATAACATGACAAGGGATTTAAAAAATTAAGTCTTCCCAGACACTCCCTGGGGGTGCTTCTGCTATGATATGCAGGCTGGCAGCACTGCTGCTCGAGATGCCATGTTCCCACATTTCCTTGTTTTACAAGAAATGGATTTCACTGGTTAGTGAATCTTTAATGTGACAAAAAGAGGGGACAAGGCAGTGGTGCTGGAGTGCTTCTCTTCAACAGCACCCTGCCACAGGAGGTATGTAGCAAAGGCTGCCTATGGAAGAGTGCTCGCATTGCTCTTGGGCCTGCCTCTGCACAACCAATCACTCAAATCAAATCAGTAAATAAAACTTTCAGAAGGAGTGAATTGCAATCTTTGGCATGTGGGCCTTTTACGCTGAGAAGTGCTAGGAAGGGAAACAGAATTGAAGGTGGGCCAGACAGCCACCCAAGCAGAATCATAGAATCAGTAAGGTTGGAAAGACCACTAAGTCCAGCCATCAGCCCATGCCAGTGACCACTCCTGACCATACCACTCATCTACCCTTTTCTTGAGTGGCTCCAGGGATAGTGACTCCACCAGCTCTCTGGGCAGCCAGTTCCAACACCTCACCAACGTGGGACAGGCAGGTCCCACTCTGTCCCTTCCTGACTGTTTGAAACAACGCAACACGTTCCTCAAGATCATGCAGGAGCCTTCATGACAGTCATAGAATCATAGGACTGCTCAGGTTGGGAAAGACCAGTCCACCAGAATCTTTCAGCCTCCACCAACTGAAGCTCATATCAATGCCCATCTTCTCACCTCCAGTACCTGCCACTGTAAATCATACCCCAGAGAAATGCTTAAAAGAGAAGGCATCTAAATCACAAAATAAAACAGGTCAGAGCTGCAATTATGATCAGTGAAGCAGGCATCAGTATGTTGTGCATAATTAAAATGACTGTAGGACTTCTCTATAAATATCAGCCAGAAAAGTGTCTCTTTGTGTGTGGGCATAAAAATGAGATGCAGGAAACAGCCTGCTATGATGTGACAACATGACCTTGGAACAACTTTCTCGCCTCCACACCAGAGTAATTACACTGTTGAAATGTCTGATTGTGTCCCTCTTGCCATCAGCAGCAACCAAGTCTTTGCAGCAATAAAAGTGTAACCGCCAGTAGTTCAATAAGGACCCAGAGAGAAACTAATTTTGTGATTGCTGCTGCTCCTTCAGGTTCTCTGAAACTGCTGCTCCAAGAGCAAAAGCTCTTGTTTTCTCCTTTAAAAGTCTGAACTCGGCTTGGAGATGAAATCCACTCAAGATGATAAATGGTTACCATGCAAAGCTTGTCTTACACACATCTTTAAATATTTTACTTTCTGCTCATCAATCTTCCCCATCCACACAGCATTCTCAACTACTTTGCAGTAATGGAGCCAGCTCCTTCAGGGAATTTGGGAAGCAAAATATATTCCTACTCTTCTCAACACTATGACGACAGTAACTATAGAAATGTTAAATGGGAGAGGATGCTATAAAGCAGAGAGCTGCTCCAGATTACTGTGTCATTACCAGACAGGGATGTAGGACAAGGGCTGGCTCCCGTTGGTCCCACAGGTGATGGGCAAATCTTCACAGCCCACACTGGATCTCATGAATCCCAGAACGTGGGCAGTTTCATTGGGAAGAACTAAGAGGAGACCAACAAATCAAGCCTGAAACATTATGGCAGGTCCCATTACAAAACTTGACAGGTGAATAACATCACTGTTAATAGGCAACATAATAGAACTGCTCCTTTCATCACAGAGAACTGAAAAGGTTGGCAAGTGGCAACACGCATGGTATGTTTTTATTCAAAGCTATTCCAAAATCAAATTCTTTAATCTATAACAACTTACCTCCCATTCAATAACCCAGTAATCCCCCTTTGATCAGCGTAATGCCTGGACACATTTTTATTGACCCAGCAGTAAACTCACGGGACTTACCATTATTTTACTAGAAATGACTGGATATATTTCTCCCTGCAGTCAAATATTTATCAGGCAGAAGGCAAATGCGTGATTCATTGACTCATAATACATTACAGATAAATAATAATGAAAGATCTATGCATCATTCTTGTCAATGTGCTGAAAAGATTTGCTGAATGCTCAGAGGTCAGGGGAAAAGAAGTTGAAAGTGTTAAAATCTGCAGGAAAAGAGAATGGATAGTGATGCATAGGCTTACTACAATGGCACATGGCCACAAAAACCAGACTATTAGTACTAGCCAATACACAGCCTGACATCACATCTCAAAGACATCATGCCATCACTGTGTATTCCAAATGAAATGCTCCAAATTATCCCACAGCCCAAGGTACAGTTGCAAAATATTTAGGAAGTATTCTGGTTTAAAAAAAAAATAGGGTTTAAGAAATTTCAGAATATCTTTGCAGATCTTTCAGAAGCTGAACTGAATAAATTAAATCTGTATAAATGATTTTTCTATATGAAATATTAATGTGCTGGCCAACTTTCAAACATCACAAATCAAAATAAAGGCCCACAATGAACTGAATTGGAACACTGAAAGAAACTAAAGCAGGGAACAGTTGTTATTTTCAATCACTCAAATATAGATCTTCTTTATAAAGAATAATGGTGCATCCAAAACAGTCATCTCCTTAAAGTACATAAAGCACTAGAAAGAGAAGGACATAATACATGACTTATTGTTGCAGTGTTGTCAGGTCACCATTTTCTTTTTAAAGTGTTATATTGCTTGAGCTTCTGTTGGGAATTCTCCCTAATAAATCCCCCTTTTTATGTTCCTTTTCAGGACTATCATTTAAAGGATGCTATTAAAAGATTCAGAGAGCTTTAGGAATAAGTGCTTGGATCTGGTAACCCCTGGTAGAAAGGAGCACAGCAGCTCCCTGTCACACGCCTCACTTGAATGATAACCAGTGTTGGTGCTAGACGTTTGTCAGGGAGTCTAATAAGCCATATGGATGCTAAAAAGACTTCAGGTTCAGCTCCTGTAGTCCTCTGGAACACTCCAAGTGTGACAGGGAGAGTCCCTCCTAGCAGCAGGATTTGGGGAGATAGAAGGACATCAACCTGCTGCATGGTTGCTGTGGGCACAGTCACCATCAGAGCCTGAACCCAGTGGGGGAAGGAATCCCTCTTAACTCACTCACATTGCCTTGGCTTTTGTCCTGAAGGAAACTTATTCCAGAGCAAATCAAACATGGCACATTCCATTGGCCTACAGAATTAGCACTGCTGTGTCTGAATTTGTTCTTCTCAGATAGACATACACGTGTACACATCTCACATACCAGATTCCACCTAACTAGCCTGGATATACACCTACCCTTGACCTTCAGTCGACTCAGCACTGGATCATCCTTCCCGTGCACGCTCAGGGAAAGCAGACAGCTCTGCACTTCAGCCTTACTCATGGCAGGAACAGATATAATGTCACAGGGGAAAAAAAAAATAAATCAAGTTTGCAAAATAGTAGACCAATGCCATTGCAACCCAGTGCTAAACAAAGCAAAAAAAACATTCTTAAGTCTCAGGCTGCACAAGGAACGATTCCCATAGAGCCCAGGGCTCTCTCAGCAGGCTGGCTGTGCTGTACTGGATCACCTGCCTCCTGCTGCCCAAACTCAGAGAACAAGCAAGAGCTGCTCCTGTATCACACTCTGTATCTGTATAACACTCCGGTATCAAAGCCCGTTAACTCCCCATCTGCCCTCCTCTATATCCTTCACCCTTGCGGGAGACAAACTCCATTCAAGGCAACTAACAAAGAAAGCTCATTTCCTTTGAACTTATTTACAAGTTTTACCATTAAACTTGCCCACATTATGCAAGCAGCTTGCAATCTTCCCTAATTCTCTGACTTTAATTATATAATTGAACAACCCAAAAACTCATTTTTTCCGGGAAACATTAAACATTACCATCTTAATGAAATTCTTAATGAAACGGTCCTCTCTGCATGCAAATGACTGGCACTGGATTTGCTTATCACACTGGTAGACAAAAGGACAAATGCCCTTCATTTCGTCAATCGTCAGGAGTCACAGCCCTCCCTGCTAACACTCCTCCTAGATAACATGGAGGGAATCACAGACAGGAGGAAGGCAATGTGGAAGGGTAAAGAAAGAAGTGGCCAGGAAGGACTGCAAGTTGCAGGAGGCCATAGGGAAGGAAAAACACAACTAAACCTCCCAGACACCTCCTGTTGCCTCTCGCCTCTCCAGCCCACTAATCAGCAGCCCTCTGTTCTGCCAGTTGTACAGGGGAGGAGAATTCAGCCCTTACCAATGGGGCATGGAAACATCTCTGGTCACAGAATCATTAAGGTTGAAAAAAAACCACAAAGATCATCTAGCCCATAACCATCAGCCCGTCTCCACTGTGCCCTCTAAACCATGCCACTCAGTGGTCCCATGTTCTCTTCTGCTGCCCCACCACTTCTCCAGCCATCACCCCAAACACCACACAAGACTTGACTTACATGCTGCAATACAGTTCTCCCAATACAAGCCCATCCTGCACACTTAGCACTGTCTTACAGGGTGATTTTCAGCAGTTGAGGGATGGTGTGGTATCAAGCTCTGCCCAGCTGAGAAGTTTCATCACATCTTTCCATTGCAACCATCGCTTTGTTGTGCTTTGTGCCCAGCGGTTCAAAGACACCAAGAATGTCTTTCAATATTATTCCAGTTCAAAGACACAACTTCAACATCCACGCTTTTGAAAACAAGGCAGACCTCAGCACTACACCAAAACTCACATCACCAAATCAGTTTGCTCGACTCTCTCCAAAATCTAATTCTTCGTAAATCTAATTCTCACTGATCAAGAGCAGAATGGTTTTATTCAATAAGCATTAGTTATTTTACTCTCCACTCTCCTGCTCCGTTGCACCTTCAGTGCCCTGCCCCCTTTAGCCCAACGATGCTCTTCATTGTGCTACAGCTCCCAGATTGTTCTGATTATTTATTGATAATAAATGTCAGGCCCTGGGTTCCTTCCCCTGATTTACACCCTGAACTGCAATTACGTGGTACACGGCCACAGTAAACCTTAAAACAAAAAGAGATAGAGGAGGCTACTAATTTAGAGGGAAAGAAGAAAAATCTGAAGAGGTTAAGCAGAGATGTCAGTACTATGCAACATGATTCTCCAAGTCATGCAGGTGACAGTGTCCCAGCATTATCTTAAGGAGAAGATCTGGGATGGGGGTAGAAATCTTGCAAGATTTAAAGATTCAGCAGCACTTTGGAAATGGGGATCTAAGCCAGACCTCTGCATGTTCTCAGTTAAGGCTGTTCTGCAGCCTCAG
>JAOWBP010004313.1:13794710-13810961 GCA_028571105.1 Tragopan temminckii
ATTCAGCAGCACTTTGGAAATGGGGATCTAAGCCAGACCTCTGCATGTTCTCAGTTAAGGCTGTTCTGCAGCCTCAGACTCCTGCTACTGTGAGATGGCTGTTCTCCCCCAGATGAGGGCAACATGGTCTTCTCAGTTTTGAGACTAAAACATATAAAAACCTGAGTCAGCTATGAACATCTGACAAACTAGCTGACAAGCAGATACAAGAAGATACACGACCAACGCAACATTAACCGAGGTGAATTCCTCATGCAGCTTTGAAGCAAAATGTTGGGGAGTCTTGCTCTGACAAGCCAGTTCTCCCCCTAGATTTCTCAGTCAAAAACATCTTCTGAGTTCTGCCCTGGTTTGCAGGTAGGTTCGACCGGCTCAGCTCTCCATCTCTCCTTCAAATAACATTTACCCGGCCATAACCCTACCCAGCATTGCACTGGGAATTGATCTGTGCTGGTACTAGAAGTTCTTTTTAAAACTCTGATACGGAAAAAGACTCTTGATCCCGTGACAGCTGACAATCCTGGGCAACAACAGGAGAATTTCAGCTCACAATTAGCAGTCTTAGTGCTCAAACTTTCCAACTGAAATCAATTGATGCATTTGCCCAAAAGGGTAAGAGAACATTCACAAAGCACAAGGGATCAAAATGTGGCTCTCAAGGCCCAAATCTACTCATTAAAGAAAAATAAATTGAAGCAATTCCATGAGCTTCAGAAGGAATTCAATCCAGCGTACAAGCCACTTTCACCAAGTGCTTTTCATTCAAAGCACTCTACAGGAGAGAAGCATCATTACTTGCTGTAACCCCAGAACTTCCCCCTGTTCTGGTTTATTTTTTTCTATACGATTCTTCCCATTCTGTGTATTCCCTAGTTGTGCATTTTTGTCCTTCACATTGGTTTCTGTCCTTTGTATCCCACGCTGTATTCCTTGGCAATTATTTATAGAAGGACTCATCCACCCCAAAACCACATCCCTGGCCGTATGTCAGTACAGCTCAGGCTGTTTGTCTCCCAGGAATTCAATCACCTTTCTGCTCGCGGGCTGTGGCTCTGCATTCACAACAGCTCATCCTCTTTGCAGCAGCAGAGCTTGATCCCCCTAAATATAAGATTCCCATTTGGTCTCCAAATAGATGGAAGAACTCTAATTTGGTAAAGGTGAATCTCTGAGCCCAGCACAACACCAAAATCCTACTTTCCTCTAAAACAAAGTTGGGCTTTTTATTTGTTCCAACAGAAAGAATGATTATTTTTTAGCATAGTAGCATTTGTGACAACAAAATAAAACAGCTCAAAAAAACATTACTGCAACAACGCTTCAAACAAAAGCACAATCCCACTATGCTCTACAGGCCAGGGTTTTTTCTTTGGTCCCGTTCAGTATTTTCTGTTACCTCTTCCTTCGTCCTCCATTCCACTTTATTTTTAAAGGAAAGGAACACATTTTTCTTTCTTTTCTACCTGCCCTAAAAAGAGGGTATTTCTGCCTTCTCCCCAGCACAGCTGCTGCCCACACACCCCTGCAGCATCAGCATCCAACTGTCCTTCCCTGGAAACAACTCTGAAATTAACTTTCCTTCCTATAGAAATTCACACTGGTGCCCCAAATCCAGCTTGCTCCTGTGTTTGAGAGAAGAGCTGCTCCATCACCACGCGCAAGCACCCAGTTCCAGCAGCAGCTGCTGTACCTTTTCATGCAGCTGAAGCACTCTTTTGTAATTCAACAAACCCCAGGTAACCCTTATCCAGCAGAGAATCCGCAGTGTTGGGTGGGAAGGGAACCCTTCAGCAATGGGAGGGGCAGCAGAAATTGTCACTGAGATGCTCCTAAAGTGCTGACTGTGCTGCTGACCACCAGGAGCAGCCTCCTGGCCACGCTCCACAGCTCTCCCCAAGAAGGATGCCCTTTCTGAAGGAGGCGTATTGATGGCAAACAACCATCCCACCAACCTGCAGAGAAAGGTCACCAGCATCCATCTCATTTGCTCTGCAGAGATTCTGTGGATTACAACAGAGCAACTGTATTATTCCAGCTAATGAGAACGTAAGGTTTCATTAATGACTTCCACAGTCACTTAAATCCAACCTTAGCAAATTAATTTTGCAAAACAAAAAGTGACTAGCCAAATAAACTCCACCACAGTTTGACAGCCAGTAAAATTATATGAGTTAATGTTTGTTTAGAAAACAGACCACGAAAGCACAAGGGGGAGCAAGGAGTGAAAGATTAATATTCAGCCAACAACTGGCTTTTAAATCAGCTCAAGAGACAGGGAGGGCAGCCCTAGCTGCTGCCACATTTTTGCAATGGACAAGGAAGACTATCACCTTTGCACAATACATTGAACTCCAGATCTCAGCCACCCACGACACAGGAATCAGTTGGTCTCACCAGCAGTATCCTGTCCTGTGGCAAACCAGAGGTCAGCAGTGCCAGAAGCAAAGGTTGATCACACCTCTGGCACCCACAGCCACACACAAGTGTAGGCATGCAGGGACACACACATACACTACAGGTTTCCTAGAATTATACTGGCGGTAACCTATTTGCAAAGTACAGAATCATAGAATCACAAGGTTGGAAAGGACCTACAAGATCATCTAGTCTTTCCGTTCTCCCATCACCGTTACTACCCACTAAGCTACTAAACCATATCTCATAGCACCTCATCCAGATGCCTTCTGAACACCACCAGGGATGGTGACTCCACCACCTCCCTGGGCAGGCTATTCCAGTGCCTGACCACTCTCTGAGTGGAAAAGTTTTTCCTTATATCTAATCTGAATCTCCCCTGGCACAAATTGTGGCCATTTCTTCAGGTCCTGTCTGTTGCCTGAGAAAAAAGTCTGACCCCCTCCTCATCATAACCTCCCTTCAGGAAGTCGTAGTGTGTACCTAAACCAAAGCAAAAATATATATAAATAATAAGAATTCAGACTGGTTGCTCTTTTGGAATATTTCTTTTGAAATCAAAGAGGTATAGCAGGAACCTTGCCTGCCCCAAACCAAACTTCCAGCCCCATCTCTTCTCATGTAGTGAAAACATCAGGACTGGGTCAGCAAAGGGAAAGGAAATCACTAAGAGGCAGCTCTGAGCCTTGCCCTGAGGGGTGTTTAAGGCAGGCAGTTGCACAGCTCCTATTTCACAAGGTACTGCTGCAGGCTTTAGGAAGCACAGGGATAAGAGATTAGCTTTACCACCCAGCAAATCCGACTTGGATGAAATGAACTTCACCTCCGTGAGGAATGCAGAATGACATCTGAGAAGGGCTAAAACCAGAAGGCCCCACCAACGACCCACTGCAGCTCTGTGAGAGCACCGGCCCCATCACGACATCAGAGAAAGGCACAGGGGTTCAGGAGCAGCAAACCACACGCATTGGTAGCTACACGGCAGCACAGTGCACCTCAGAGAAACAAAATTAAGCATCAGCAATGACCCATTTCTTTGCACAGCAGGGAACGGCGGAGCTAATCTGGCACTGAGAGGGAACACGCTGTGGGCTTCCCCACGCCCAGAGTGCTTGCTGCTAACACACGCACCGCCCGCGCTAATCCACCTTGACCCAAAACTGTTGACCGTTTCTGTTGAAAGAAATAAGTGGGGGATTAAAAGGAGAAAACCTGAAATCCAACAGACTCGAAATTAAGCTGGCAGGAAAAGAGAGCTGCTGAGAAGCAGCAGTTTGCACAGGGGGGGATGCGCGGAGCTGCTGCAGGTCAGGGGAGTTGTGTGGGGGTGCAGCACCAGATCCCAGTCATCCCCTCACCAGCACTGGGGTTTGGGTGTTTGATCCAATCCTCTGACATTGACTACCCAGGGAACAGGTTGCAGTGTGACAAACCACACAGCCAGCTGTTGCACTTCATCCAAACTGCAGTGATGGCTGCTCCTGATGCTCACTACCACCTTCTCCCCCTGCCACACTCACTTTCCTTTGCCTAAATCCACAGCCGTTTGTATCTCATTTGTTACCAGATACGTTTGCCCACATTTTCCTTTATAAAAAACATTGTGGAAGCCAGATCCCCAGCTGATGCTAAACAGCAGAGATCTCAGACCTGAATCAGAGCAGTGCTCGTTTATTCCAGATGAGAATCTGACCTCACGACTTCCAGTGCTTGAGCTGTAATAGGAGTAGGATCAGACCAGGACATTACGTGCCTGGGAGACTTCCAAGGTGCTTTCAGGTGCTACAGAAAGCAAAGCCAGCAATTCTGCCGTTCCTAAGTTTTATTGTCTCTCAATCAATACAATGGTGCAAAGGAATCTTATCCAGCAAGCATATTCTTCCAATTAACATACATGCCAAGAGCTGCCATGAAGTCTTGTGGCAGGATAAAAATTTCAGGGACACATCTGGTCCATTTTCTAACTCAAACCTAACTTACATTCTGTTTTTTCACTCCAAAAATCAGAAGACCCCATAAGTTTGGCAAGGTGCTCTGCACAGACACAGAACTTTCCCAGTCCAAGACTGGGTGTTTTTTTAAACACCTCTGCAGGTTTCTCCCCCGAGCCTGGGAGCACAAACAGAGCCCTTCCCCAGCAATCTCATTTCTTACTTTGCCTATCACTATTAATGTCTTGAGTTAACTAATTGAATTCAAGTTGCCTAATTGAAACATGTGAAGTGCAGCGCCTGTTTGTAACGCAGCAGGAAGGGGAGAAGTGAGTTTCAGAGCTGCCTGCATTTGTGGACAATTTTTTTCCTACCTTGACATAGAATGGGATGTTCAAAACAATTTGAGACTATTTGAATTCCTACCTAAGAGCGAGAGAGATCTTCCTTCTGCACAACAGCATTGCTGTAAGTTTTGTTTAGCTTGCGTGGGATACAGTTAATTACAGTAATTTATCAAAGTGGCACAAGGTAGCATTCACACACAAAGTTTTTCCCGCAGTCAGAATCCTTACTTTTATACGAGGCTGGGTTGTGCTAATTGAATTTTCACTTGGGTAGATAAAATCTTTAACAACTCTGGAATAACGAAGCACTCTTTGTTCAACGATGTGAATCAGAATGATTTACAGCACCTTTCACATAATCACGTTAATTTTGCTTTCATATGATTAATTAAAACAATATGTTCTTTCTTTGTAAAATAGAATTAGCGCACCCAAGGAGACAGGTTGCACTGCAAACTTCTTTTTCTGATAATAAAAAGAATTTTCACGCACCATCTTTTTGGCAAAGAGAAGTAAACATGCTTAAGTGGGCAAGAAAACTGTAGCCGGGGTCAGATCCCTTCCTGGTGCATCACCAATGAGCTGAGAAGATTGCACCAGAGAGGATTTAGCCCCATTGCTGCGAAGCTGGCCTGGACACCCCAAGAACAGAGCGAGTAATGGCATCAATGAGCTATGAATGATAACAGATACTTTACAGAGACCTGAAGCCATCCAGATTCAGATGACGAAGCTCAACACAGATGAGAAAAGAGACCACGCTGAGCCCTACATCATGCAGAAGCAGTATGTAGCTCATTTTACACAGCCCTTTTCAAGGCTCCAGAGGGTTCTGTGTCCAATTCTGGAACCCCTCCAGAAAACAAACCATGAGCTCTTTGCACTTCCCTAACAGGCCTAAAAACCAGAACATAACCCAGAGTCTGCAGGAAGCTCTTCAGAATTAAAGGACTATGATTTCAACAAGAAGCAGCTGCAGCACAACTCAGCACCTGGGTCATGGCTGCATGCACTTGGCCACCCCCACCCAGGATGGCCCAGGAACTCCCCTGCTCATCTCTTCATCCAAAGGTGACAATGGGACCCAGAGGAAATGGAGAGCACCTCAACCAAACCAACCAGCCACGAGCGGGAAAAGTTTGGATGATGCTGGAGATGCCCCAGGCAGGCCTGGCTGTAGCAGACCATTTGATGGACATCACTTCTGTAACTTACTAAGCAGGTGCTGGATTAACCTGGCAGTGCCCAGCAGTTCCTGCTGTTGAAGTGACCAAACTACATGTAGTTAACCAAATAATCATCAGGAACTGCTCCTGCAGGTGCAGAAGTGGTCATTTAGGACTCACACAGATATTGTGAACAAATTCAGCAGGGCCTCACACTGCGTACTGGGTACCAGAGAAATAAGAATTGTCTCACAAGCTGGGGTGTTTTTTTGTTTTGAATTATTCTAGTTTTATATTACTGCGTCTTGGCAGAGTCAATTAGATCCTCTCTAAGGTAAATCCTAATGGAATACCCTGGATAATGAGACCTGCTACGTGAGAGTGGCAGAGCAGATCCCATGGTAGGCTCTGGAGGAGAGGCAGCTGTTCTGGCTGATGGCAGGAAGGGAAGAGGGAGCCTTAAGAGACTCTCCAGTGGCATCAAGGGGCTGATTTTTCAACCTGATGTATGAGGATGTACACTTATGACTGTCATTACCATTAGCAGTGATCATGGATGGCTGACCCTCCCCACGTATAGCACTGAACGTTTACCTCCATGTGCTCCTGTTTTATTCCACTTCAAGCCTGCACTGGTCCAGAGAGGTTACCCACTTCAAAGTTTCTGTACCTTAGCAAAAAGTCTCTAAAAAGAACAGTGCAGGCTTTCTCCGAGAATCACTAATAAACTCAGGGACACCAAACACAGGGGAGAACATCTCAGCACAAGCATTTGACAATTTCATGGAGAGGATCTTCTTGTACTTCATGGGTTAAAGTATTTATATTGGTATCAAACAATTAGCTACATTTTTCACCTGCCAGGCTGTTGCTGTACTGCAGAGATGTGCATAACCAACTAGTGTCAATGAAGTATCCGTGGTGTACAAAGCATCCATCTACATCTGTTTGCCTGCTCCAGAGATGGGTGTGTGGTTGTTTTAAGAATTCCCATCGCTGCAAGGAAGTCACTGTACGCACAGATCTCTGCAGGGCAAAGGATGAGCAAAACAGCAAACCACATGTGACAGGTCACTTAATGCATTTCATGGCAGTGCTTAGGGCTGTAGTCAAACTATCTACTATCAGACTAATTCAAGCATCACGACCGCTTCTCTTTTGCGGCTGATTAGCAAGCTGCAGTCTAGGAGCCCTGGCCAATGCCTGGCCCCAATTTCTCCATGCACTCTGAGCTCAGGCTACAGCACAGCTGCAGCACAGGAAGATGTTGTGGCCCTTGGATGCTCTTGTGCTGAGGGCAGAATAAAACAAAACACATCTGGGAAAGCATGGGGAAAACAGAGCAAGGGATGACTTTCCGCTTAGCGTGGTTCAGCCATAGCCGGTATGGTCTGCATGTCCTCGTGCCACTGGAGCCAGAGCCCACGCATGCTGCACACCACGGCCACCTCCCCACTGGTTGGCATTTCTGCTTCTCTAAAATTAAATTAATGACTGAATTAAACTAATAATTGACTCACTTCCAAATGCAGTCTCCCGGTACACTCGACTTAGAACGGGCTTCTCCTGGGAGGCACCGGAGAGCTCTCGTTGTATTACTTATGGAATCAGGGCTAATTAAATTAATTTTTTGAGGGAATGTACTTAATTTCACAGATGGTGGCTGCCTGTTTCTCGTGTAACCAGGGCCACACAGTTGCCAATAACTTCTCACTCTCCCCATGATGTAAGAGATAATAATGGCTCCAATTATTAAAGTCACCTTGAAGGAGGCTTTCTGTCAAGGGGAGAGCCAAGTGGGCCACCACTTGGGAGAACACTGGTTCGCTTATTCCTGGTACCTCACTGCCATCCCCTCAACTCCCACTGAGGCACAGAAGGCTCAAAGAAGAGCTGCACTCTGCTGTGCTGACATTATAAGGCCTCCAGTACACGATTAAATTAGAGCCTTGCTACTCCCTCTAGGACCACATACTGTTATTTGCAATACAGCTGAGCTGCACTTAAAATGAGGACTTGTGAAAGGAATAGACTACCATAAAAAGAATTAATTTTCTACACTCCAGATCAGAGCTGCAGCACTCAAGTCAGTCCTTTGGAGGTGAATAACCAAAAAGCAGTAAACCTATTAAAAAAATAAATTTTTACTACACAAAAAGGGTGAAATAGTAACCTGCCACATGAATAGCTCTGTTAAATGAATACATTTTCTGTTTCACAAATCAAAGCACATTTCCCAGGGAAAAGGACCTTTTTTGAACAAAATGCCTCTTTTAGGATTAGGCATGTTGGAACTGTAGCTCCACTTTACAACATGGCTGTGCATTAATTAGCAGGTTTTTACTAGAACAAGAGTTATGGATGCAGTTAGCAAGAAAATCAAAGAGGATGATCAGAATAGTTGGGCAGTGAAGAGTGACTGAGACTGTTCTGCATGCACTGTGCTCTGGAGCTGCCACCTTCTGTCAGTTACACATAAGGGTGGCCGCAAGGCTTCAGGTGGAGGCACTGCTTAGAGAGAAGTGCTCCTTTTCCCAGGGACTCTGTTGCTTTGGATTTCCCACCTGCAGCCATTGCACATCCAGTCCATCCATGCCTCCACCATTCGTTTCCCAGGGGTCACAGCAGGGACTGGCTGCTGTCATAGGTTTGCTATCGGGTCCTCCCTCTGCCTGCACAGGGCCTGTGCATCTCTTGAGCAGTCTCAGTCCCAGTAATCTAAAGCTGCAATTCTTACATTTAAGTCCTGGGATAAGTCACAATAAAAGAAAAATTTGGGTTTCCCCTCAGACTGACACTGACATGCTCCCAGTTGAGCCACACAGATGAAGGCAGGAAGCCCAAGCCTTTACAAAGCAAACAAATGTTTCTAGGAGCTACAGACATCAGAAAGTTGAAGAGTCGAAGTTAAAATGGCAGAATAAGCCATAGTTATGTGAACCCACAACACCCCTACGATGGTGAAAGCAAAGTCTGCCTTGCCCACATCCCACACAAATTCATGCAGTCTCTCTATTCTTCCACACAAATATTCTTATTTACCTTAAAAAAAGAGATGTATCCTGATTCTGATGAGCTCTTGCTGCTTCTCACTCTCTCCCTCGAGAAGCCTCTTTCAGGAAGCATCCAATACAGCACGGCACGGCCCTACCTGGCAGAACCCAGCTGATTGTCAGGCTTTACACATCAGCAAAATCTTTCTTCTTTTGGGTCACTTAAAGAGCTCAAGAGTCCAACAGCACTGCTTGCAGTAATGCATTCCTCCCCCCCTTGTTCCCCTCTCAAACACCCTTTCAATTTTGCTGGACTAAAGGCAGGGGTAAGGTCAGGCAGCCGACAGGGCTCCTGGGATACTGCAGGGGCCATAAACCAACCAGAATTAAAGCAGGATATATATGCCAGGTTATCGAGCCCATTTCCTGCCCAGCGCAGTTTAGTGGCCCATGACACATTCCCTTGTGCTTTATCTACAGGTCCTGAGTGGAGCTCGGAGCCATTCATTCTGGTCACAGGGATTCTGCAGCTCTTCGTGTGACATGCGGGCTGGTTTGATCCTACACCTGCAAAGATCATCTTGTCTAAGAAAAAGCATTTGCTGTATAAAGGCAGAGATAAGAACTTACTCCTGCAGAGACGAGTCCCCAAGGTTTCAGGGTTTTATGCACTACCAGCAAGTTCATTGTACTTGTAAGATCTGTCCACATCTCCAGTGCTTTAAAATCCACATTTGAAAAGAGTCTGCTTCCCCCCACCCCCCCTTTTGGATTTTCAGAAGGCTGGAAAGGAAGAAGGGGAAGAGGGAGAAAAAGTCACAAAATAGGACCAGCTCCAAGAATATCAGCTACTTGTCAGCTCTGCAAAATATCCACTAATTTATAGAGGAGAAGTGTATAGGTTCTTTCAGAGCAATATGTCAAAGCTTTCTCACTGTGATACCTAGCTTTATTTGGCCTTCATATTATGGACCAAATTGGATTTCTTTGGTTCTGGATAAAATGCATAAGGGTGATGTACACTGTGATTTATTACCCTAAGTGCTTAAAATGCCTCCCACTAAATTTGTTGTGACCTTATCACACTTTAAAACCCAAAGTAAATAAGTGCAGCAAGTAAAGGTTAACAACACACCAAATAAAACAAACAGCAAGCACGGAGGATGGGACCTGCTCACATAGCTGGCATGCTCCAGGGAACAGCATTACCGCATTGGTCTGACAGCATGAGGGGAGAGCCCAGAGGGCACAGAGCCTTAGAGATGGCAGAGTGACAGAACGGGCTTTAGCTCCCCAACTCAGCAAACACAGCAGCCCAGCTCAGTGCTTTGCAAGGACATTTTCCTGAGCTACTCCCAACATCTGTGCCTGCAGGATGCACAACCCCTCAGGCTGGTTAAAGTCAAAAAGAACTGAACTGCTTCCACACGAGGCAAGAGGTCAGAGCTACCCACTTCTGGAGCAGACAAACCATCAGATAACAAAGAACACATCAACACAAGAGATATTATTGTCATGATCAGTGCACCAGTTAGCATCCCTTTCCAGACAGAATATTGAATCCTTCAGGAATAGCTCTGCATCCACAAGAAAAGCCTTTAGAGAAAAGAACCTCACACTATGATTTGAAAGTGGTCATCAGGACAAGTTTATCCCAGCGTTTTAAACAAGAGCACAGTCTTTCATCCATGTATTTTCCCTATAGTAGTATTTACTTCCTGACAGACATCAAGGTCAACTTAGGCTCCTATCCTTCCAGTATATAAAGTAAGCCTCCAAGAAGACTGGGGAGGGCCTCCATCAAAAAGTGCTGTAACAGGACAAGGGGGAACAGCTTTAAACTGGAAGAGAGGAGATTTAGGTGAAACTATAAGAGGAAATTCTTAACTCAGAGAGTGGTGAGATGCTGGCACTGCTGCCCAGAGCTGTGGGTGCCCCATCCCTGGAGATGCCCAGGCCATGGATGGCCACTGTGCAGCCAGAGCTGGTGGAAAGTGTTCCCGCCCATGGCAGAGATTGGGACTGGATGGGCTCTTAAGTCCCTTCAACTCAACCATGCTATGATACCTTCTCATGCATCTCTCAAACATTTTCAGGTTTACCCAAATAAAAATACCATTAGGAATTGGAGAACCTCTTGGAGAAACACCAGCAATAACTTATGAACAAATCCAGACCAACTCAAGCGAAAACAAACAAGCCACTTTGAAACAATATCTTAAAGAGACTCCTTGATGTTTTGTAGAGGTAGATAGTCTCAACCCCAGGTGTTTATCATTACAAGAGCAGCTTAAAAAAAAATAAAGTTTTGTACAACTCAAAGTAATGAGACACACGTTCCCACGTTCCCCAAAAATCAGAACCTGATCAAATGAAAGCTACGTTTAAAAAAGCATACTTCGTTATGAAGCCTTGAGAAAGTGTTTGAAGTCACCAAGACGAAAGAAAACCAACAACAATTCCTGAATAAAAGCTGAAGCTGGTTGTGTTAGTCTGGCCTCTGCATTCAGCCTGATTACAACAGTGCTTTTGTTCCATAACAGAAATATTCCTGACATTCCAGGTGAGTGCGAGCTTCTGAAAACTTACCCCAAGCATTAAAGTGTTTGAATATACGATGTAATACTCCAGGCCATGTTTTCTTTTGATATATCAGTAAAGACAAGGGAGACTCAGGTCATTAGAATCTCCTTCTTACTTCTTCTCACAACAATTGTGATAATAAATTCATTATTTTCATAATTACTGCATTATAATTTAGTAATAGGTTCACATTAATTTCAAAAGTCTTACTACAAGGCATTATCCAAACAAAATAAGAAACAATTAGAATTAAATTAATCTAAAATCCTACTTACAAGCCATTACACAAGCAAAACAAGTAATACATACCATGAAATTTATCTAAAATCCTATTAAAAATGATGACTTTGAGGCCAAAAGAAAAAAAATTATTAGAAGTACAAGAAAAAAGAATTTTTCTGCTGCGTTTCTCCAGCAGAAGCAGCTAGTGAGCCACAGTGCCAGATCAGAGAGGCCAGGTAGATAGCAGGCAATGAATCCAGCACACACCTCTCCCTTCTCTTCCCCCCTCCCCAATGGACTCTACAATCCCCAAGGCTGGGCCTAGCCCACCCTTCTCATTCAGCCTGTCTCTGCCCCCTAAATACTCCCCTCAGGGTGTTATTACATCAGTTACTCACTGTCATCACTGCAGCCAGGACTCCTAATGCCTTTGAGCCTTGGGGGTGAAGAAATTCCTTCTCTCTAACTGCAAAAAAGCCCCCATGTCTGCTCTCTTCTCCCTGCACGGACCTGCATCCTCCCCATGTGATCACAAACACCACCTGTGCTTCACATCCCCCCCCAATGCCCCCACTCTGCTGAGCTAACCCAACTTCTCAGCCCCCAATCACAAGCACCTGGGTGGGTTCAACATGGCTACCCATTATATAACACCAGAGCATTTCAATGAAAAAAACCTTTAAACAATCGGCATGTCTGCTTTAGCGAGTATTTGTGCACTTGCAGAAAGCATAGCAGGTATAAGGTTGTTATTTGTTTCCTCAAGCTTCTGAGATCTTTGTGGCACAATCTACTGTCTTAAATCATAAAGTGCTTTATTGTTTGCTGCTTGGGGGAGTGTAGCAGTTGGACAGCTCAATACAGTGGGAAAGGTGTTACAACAAAGGTGTGATGACAGGACCAGCGCAATAGAAAGGTGCTACAAAAGAAGGGAAGAAGATTGCTCACCTATATCAGAAGATTCCAGGTTCACAGAGAAAAGCTTCACCGAGGACAAATCTCCAGAAAGAGACCTTTCCCCCATGGCAGTCAGCCCTTCAATGAGGTCTAAGAGAGGTGCAGCCAGGCTCCACCCCTTCTGATGGCACTAAATTGCCTTCACCTGTGCTCCCAGGGCTGATCAGATCCTTTCCCCAGCTGATTCAGGCCATGACTCAGCACTTCCCCTACAGGGAGCATGTAGCTACGTCCTGCCTCGGACTGTTCTTTTGAATTTCCCTCCATGAAGTCACAGCAGTTTGTAAGTTAAAACCCTCTGGGTCTTTCACGTTAAGCATGTGTCAAACTGTTCTTGCTGGAGAGATGCGTTTTCTCTGCAGCAATGAACTTATGTTAAGGCAAAAAAGCTGTGCAACTAGTACAAGGGTAACCCTAATGCACTTCCACAGTACATCTCAGTATCTAGGTCACATACAGTAGTAGGATGAACATCACAGATCAGATTAGCATCTGTTATGCCCCACAAAGGGCACAGGGTCCTAACAGCACCTTGTTACATGAGGAACTTGATCTGTGTCCCGTTTTACGTATGAGAATATGTCCATGCTCAGAAACGCATTAAAGCAAACGCTTAACTCCACCCTTGTCAGTTAACTCCTGTTTCTGCATTCCTGGAATGAGTCATTAACTTCATTTCATCTGTTCAGTTCCAAAATCTTCAAATTCAGCTGCAAAAATGGAACCCCTTTGATCTCAGATTGCCGCTAATTCATAATTGATAACCCAGACTGGAAGGAAGGGGAAAGCTTCATCCCCATTAGTCGTTCCATTTAATATGTTCTGGTGCTTCAATTATGCAAAACTCAACTCTCAGGGTCTGACTGCCTTCCAAAATGTGAGTCAATGGGGGAAAGAGGAAAACCTAGATTGAATTATTCCAGCTGTAAATCTTTATAATAGCATAGATGTCACGAGAGTGATATCCAACACTGAACAATTCTGTTTATTTTCTGAGCTGTTGCTCCGTAGAATTCCCAAGGCATCCATTAATGACTTCAGAGAGTTCAACAGAGAAGGACTCATTCTCTCCCTCTTATATTCTTTGGTCAGGTCATTATGCTGCTTGCTATAATGACCCTTTTTGGCTCAAGGCACTAAAAGCCTCAGAATAATATATGCCCTGGTAAGCGAGTAAGTGAGAAAGAATAATTAACACAAGTCATTTTGTCCTTTACTTTGGAGAAGGCAACTGTCAATTTTTTCTGAAGATGTTTAAATTATAAATGTTAAGAATATGAATGCAATGAAGAAAACAGTAATGTGCAGACATCACTCAGGCAAAACACGTTGCTCTATGGGGAGATCGACAAAAGCAAGACTGCGCAGCAGGGAGCTCAGTTAAAATGGCACAGATGCGTACACCACCTTACACAGATATCCAGCAATGAAAAATATATATGTGGCTATACCTAGCAGCTGGTTGTGTTTAAAGAAATGGTGTTTGACTTATAGTTCTCTTGGATAAAACTGTACAAACGCCCAGGAATCAGAGGGAAATAAAGAACGTAGTTGCATGGGTGCTGTTCAAATGAGGTGAACTTCTTCGTAGCACAGGATGTCCCACTGAGATCAGCTGGATTACCCATTCAGGGTGTCTAGGTCTGATAGCTGTCCAGAAATCACCTACATTAGCACAAGAAGAAAAAACATAGTTCGACTTCCTATTGTTTGTGTGGAGTGACTGATGGAGATCACGCTGTAGCAAAAGACAAACTCCAGCTGAAAATTTTCCTGGCATAGGTCCATGATAAAGTCTCTTTTCTGGACCTCACCACAACATTTTTCAGGGGCTTACAGGATCTCTGCTCTCCTTATCACTGACTTTCTAGAAATTTCACTCTCTTCCAGACTTGTCCTCAACTGTCAAACTTGGTCAGCAGGTTCTGACAGCACTGGGGAGTCTGGCAGACATTTGCAAACAGTACAGGTGGGATAAGCTTCCTTTCTGTAGTAAACCATGCTGAACAAACAAAAACAGTTTGCAGCAGAACTTCACATCCTTTCTTTCCTTTTCTCTTTCTTTACAGTGAATTTCCCACAGTGACACAGTAAACTCAAAAGCTTACAGCAAATAGAGGGAACAGCTTCACTTGCACTTTCTGCCAGAAAGCCATCGCCTAAACATCCTTGCATTTTCTGTAACATTTTAAGGGATAAACCATTAACCTTTAACAATACTGAATCTATCAAGTTCTCCAGACCTCCCTTGCTCAGCTCTTACTTCCCTGCTGAAATCCCTTCAGTACTTTCAAGTCGTGGAGTAGACCATGTACTTGGCATTGCTTTTGCCCTCCTGGCATTCTCTTTCCCTCCCAAATGTCCCTTTCTTTCTCAAGGGAAAGTTATGTCAGCCTTCCACCACTTGATAAAAAACAGTCAGCCTGGTTCTCTGGTCAGCCCAGATCCTTCCCCAGACCCCAGGACAAGGGCCACCCTACACATTACACAGGTCCCATAGCCAGCAGGATTGGGGCTTTGATCCAGGTCCAGTTCTTTCCTTACCCTTTGCTTCTCCTCCTTTGCTGCATGTTCTCCTGTTGTTTCTGTTTTTCTACAGACACCTGCCAAAAGAAAAACAACTCTGCACCTCAAAGACATTTCAATAATTCATATTCAACTTCAGTTCCCACCAGTTTAATAAACAAGTACTTATTAGAATACAATCATTTCCTCTTAAAATGGGCAGTTTTTAGAAATGAAATAACAATAATTGTCTCTAAGAATATGTATGAATAACAAACATTCAACTTTCCTGGTTTTGTTGTTTGGTTCTTGTGCATCAAAGCCTTCCCTGCTGCTCTCCTCGCCTTTGTTTTAGGCAAAGATTCTGCTTTTAATTGGGTTCAAACCAAAATCCGTATGTAAAAAAAGCTATACACAGCAACCAGCTCATCCAGGAATCCATGGAAAGTAACAAGAGGGACTGAAACTAGATTATTTCAAGAGCTCTCTTGGATTCATAGGAAAAGTTTTATTGCGCTTGTAGAGAAGCCTATTTCTTTAACCCTCTGTTGGGATGCTTTAAGACCCAATTCCTCGCCAAGTGGAAACAGTGGAGAATACAGTAGACTGTGCAAAACTGAAATAAACCAGACATTGTTAAGTGGCATCCACAATAAACACATCTACTGACTATCACACACCCTTAAGCCTTCAAAGTTTGTTGATCCCAAAAGCTTTGGGCCACTAAGCAGAAGTCTCAGAGGCCAAGGTGTCTTATTCCAAGTTTCATTTCTTGTTGCTTACAACTTTCAGGTTCCAAACTAAATGAGCTGAAGTTTGGCTCTCTGTAGATGAAGGCCTCACATTTGCACTACACCAAAAGACTCCTAGAGTCCAGAGTAATTCCTCTGTGCCATGCAGTTTTCCTCTAAGTGTTAATCACTGGTAAAGCATGGAGAGGTCTGTGGCGAAAGGCCCTAAAGAAGCACAGTGCCATTGCTTCTTACAGATTCCACTTTCCAAGCTTTTGATGTTGTTGTCATATTTCTTCCCTAAAAAAGAACAGAAATTAATTGAGCATTAATAGGTCTCAGTTCTTTAGCAAATCCTTAGCCGACATAAATTAACATAGCTCTGACTCATTCTCCCAGTT
>JAOWBP010004313.1:13818948-13829076 GCA_028571105.1 Tragopan temminckii
ACTGTAGCTGTTCTTTTGCATATAAATCCACAAAGTCTGATGCTAGAATCAGGTTTTCTTCATCAGTCTCTTCCTTCCGCCATACCTCTGCCTGTCACTGCTGATATTGTGAGCACAGAGCTGAGCTCCAGCCACACGGGAGCATCTCACAGGCAGCTACAACCCAAAAAGAGCAGGGAGCCCATCCCACGGTGAACCAGCTGGACTGGCCTCAGCATGAGCTCAGCACAGAGCACACTGCTGGTGGTGGAACTACTCGGGCCCTCAAACCCCTGCAGCTGGATGGAGAAGGGCTCTGGGGCGGCCCCGATCTGTCCGCATCCAGATGGTGCGGCTTTGGGAAGAAATGCACTCCACTGCTGAGCTGCACCATGTGTTTCCAAACAAAATGTCAATGAGTTTTCCAGATAAAAATGTTAAAAATGTATGAGCAACAACTGTCGCGTGGAATGGAGCTAATAACCCTGGTAGGGTTTTTTTCCTTTTGAAAACAGGGTACATCATGTTTAGAACCAACATGTTCTTATGCAATTATAACTTCATCAGGCTGAAGGTCGGGAAGAGTCATTAAATCTTCACTTGACCTTGTAACAAACCTTTGCATTTCACCTGGCTGTCTCTGATCACACACAGCCATAAGGCTGAAGGTAGTCAACAGCAGAGTCTCACTCTGAAGCCATCAAAAAGCAGAGGATCCCTTTTTTTGTTCTGAGAGTTTGCTCCAACAACCAAAATCAGCTTCAAGCTATAAACAAAGAAACAAACAAAAACCACCACAACACACACCTCATTTAATTATATCCTGTTCAGCTTTCAAACATTGACCCTTCCAATTCTGTTTGATAAATTAGAGAGTCTCTTAGGATTTTCTCCCCAGAAACAGACTCACATAGGAAAAAAGTCACCTTAAGCATATTTTGGTCAAACAAACACACTGAGCTTTTCAGGTCTCCTATTATCAGATATTTCCTCTGACTCCCATTTAATTTCAGCCGTTTTTCCTACACATTCTCCAGCTTTTCCATATCCTTCCTAAGTTTCAACACAGCCTGTTGCCTTTTCAGACCTGGTTTTAACAACGCTGCACACAGAAAGAAAATTACCTCTTTTCCTGTTTTTCACTAGTTGACCAATCATATATTTAAAGACCATACAAACTCCTTCTGCTAGTCCATCATGTGGTGTTGATGAACAAGGAGGGGCTTTTCGGTGTGCCTTTCTTCCCACGGGCATTACCCACAGGTCAATAGTAAATGTAGGGCAGACTAACATCTAGTTTGATAGATTCCTCATCATCTTTATCAAAAGATTCAGGTTCCTCAGTGCCATTCTCCCTTCCTCTTCTCAGCATACCGCTTTCTTGATCTTTGTGCTTAGCAAATGTTTTCCTCTTGTGTTTTGGCGTGGATCACTGACGCAAACACTGGAGAGCTTTGGTACTCTGACTTCACTTTCATCTTCCCCAGAAACCACAGGTCCATTCGGTGCCAGTTCTCCATTGAGAACTACTTGTTAAGCTCTGTCAGACACCTCTTAATCCATTTAATGTATATTCTAATGTCATTGAATAGTGCTAATGTTTAATCAGCATGTTATTCAGCACCAAGTCAAACACCTTACAAAAGTCTAAATGCACTAATTTTATACAATCGCTTTTGTCAACCAGACACGTAATATAATCAGAGAGGGAAATTAGGTTTCTTTGATAAAGTTTGCCATAAAGCCATGTCGTTTAGACTATTTACTAATTCAGTTCTGCACCAGCTTTTGAATTATTTAAACCCAAATGATTACAAACTAACTAGCCTACTTGGGTCTTAGGAAATACTTCCTCCAAACAACCTTCTCTCTGAAATGAATACAGATGCTTTTCATATGACTGAGTGTTAGCTCACTCCTGAGGCAGCTCTTTGTTTCCAGCAAGTAGACTTCTGCCTTTTGGAAGCTGGACTCTGGTGCTGCCTGCACTAGATGCCTGTGCCTGTTCCTCCCAGCCCTTCACAGCCACCCCACTAGCAGTGCCCCACCAGCACTTCCAAGGGAGACAGACAAAGAATCACTCCCACAATTTTCATTGCAAGAGCTAAGAAATGACTTTGTCGAGAGAAAAAATACAACCTGTGGCACTCCTGCATGCACCTGGCTGCACACCGCCCTTGCTGCAAACCACAGTGTGATTTATGGCCCCAGGTGTATCTGTGCTTCAACTACATTTGGACAAAGCCATTGGTCCAGTTTTATGGGTATGGATGGATGTGTTTAGGAAAGGATTCAGCTACCCAGAGATTTTTATGCCTGTTTTCTACACGAAGTTCAAACACAAAGACATGAGTATCTTTGTGTCAGGATCCACCTCTTTTTGTTCAGACCAGGTTACCTGAGGGAGCCTGAAGTTATCTGGGAACCCTGTTCCCTTTGCCTGTTCCCCACCTTATTCCTTTAAACAAGCTCATTTTGTCCTGCCAAAACCTCATCAAATAACAACAAAACCTCCAGGAATTCAGCAGAGAGCTGATGTTTTGCACATAAAGGCACAATGGCTTCTCGGAGCTCCTGCTGTTATTCAGAAATCACACAAAATGAAGCTGAGGCAGGGAGTAAAGCAAGGCAAAGAGGTGAAGCCTTCATACTTCACGAGCACGCCTCATTTGCTCTGCTGTAACTCAAAACCGTAATGAAAAGAGCAGGGGGGAGAAAAAAGAAATGAAAGAAAAAGAGTAAATTATATGCAAGCCACTGGAATTATCACTTCGCTTTTGGCAAAATATTGACTCCTCAAAGATCTTCGTGAAATCTTGTAAAAAGTACAGCCTCTAGCTGATAAATCTTGCCATGGGCGTTAAAAGGGGATGTCGTTGGAAATGTAAACGAAGGGGAATGGAAAAGAAGGCTTAATTTTAATTAAGTAACCTGCATGTATGCCTGCATTTGGTCATGGCTCTCTTGCGATTTGGAAAAGAAGGCTGCTTGAGGGCTTGAGTTTTGTTTGTTTTAAATATTCACGGCATTTCAAATGTGCTGGGCTTGGTGGACTTGATCACACGCAGTGGACGCAGCGGTGGAGCTCCTGCAGCACACACCTCGACAGCAATGCAGCCAATGCCACGCAGCCAACCCCTGCCCTGCGTGGAGGATCTTTGGGACCCTGTGCAGGGGCTGAGCACTCCTACTCATTTTGGGAGCGAAATAAATAAATGTACAGCTGTCTGTATCAGCAATCCAGATGTTTTAAACTGACATTTGACCGTAACCTGGGTTTTTGCTCAGCCTACTGAAGCTAGAAAGGAGAGCACTATGGACAACTGGTAAGCAATGGGGGAGAAGAAGAAGGTATTTGTTATCTAGAGCAATAATTTATCACTTCCAGACAGTGCGGCAGGATAAAGAATAGTCTCGTGGATAAAAAATTGATTTGAGACTGAGAGAGGCAGGTTCTGTCCCCACCTGGCAGATCTTGGACCTGCCAAATAGAGACATAAAATGGAAAAAAGGCACTCTGTCCCAAATGTTGTCTGGGGGGTGATCCAGTGAGATAGGGACATGCTGTGCTGCAAACCCCCAAGTAAAATCCCAAGGAAGAAATCTGTGCGACCTAAAGAATCCTGGACTTTTTCATCATAAACAATGTGCCATAAGGGATGCTGAGATATTGCACACACTGTATGCCATTTCCAGTTTCACTCTAATCACGAATCAACACCAGTTCAACATTAAACCAGGATGAAATTCCTTCATCCAACTCGTTGGCATCAGGCAATCCACCCAATAATCTCTCCCTGAGAATCCTTTTTTTAAGAAGTGATTTTTAAAAATCACTTTAAGTGATTTAAGAATCCTCCTAAATGTCAGCTGCAGGCAGGGGAAGATAGTTATTGGTCTGTTTTTAGAGAGAATTTTTGGCTCAGCTTCTTCTTCCTACCCTGCTCATCACTGATGTATTTTTAAATGAATCCTAAAATACACACCAGGAAACTCTATTAAATAAAAATCATGAATGGCATGCAGACTGTGCTATTACTGTGCATAAGAAGATAACAAGACTCAAGAGACTGCCCTTTACATTCTGCCGCTCTTGCTGACTACAGACCTGGCCCAACACATGCACGTGCCCCATGCTGAAGGGAGAGCATCACGAGCTCTACACAACATGCTTGGAAAAAAGTCAGAGGAATAAGAGATCGGGGAGAGAATTGGGATCCACGAGCCGCAGCTCTCGGTGTGCTCAATTAGCTAAGTGATTGGTCATGCACAGAGATCCCAAACGCATCGCTGGTAGGTTATCAGCAATACCGGACATGAGATAGAGAGGCGCTGGCCTCCCAGTGCAGTAAACTGGAGGAAAGGATTAGAATTCTGAAAGCTTTTTAAAGCCAGGCTCTCACCTCAGGACACAATAAAAGAAAAGCTTTTAGATCATTCCTGGCAGAGGAGTTGGAAAGCTGCCATGTTCACACAGAGTAACTATGGTAATCCATATCGGGTTGCAGAAATCATCCTCAGCGTACAGTCTTTTAAGCCCTCCAAGAAGCCTTCTTCCTAATCTACTTAAAAATAAAAAATAAAGGATGTTTGAAGGTCAAGCAATACCAATCACGGGATCAAAGGCACTCATTAGGGAACAGGTCAGGGCTCCATGTCCCTGAGAACCAGCCACCGTCCCTGCCAGGAAGGAGAGCCCTGGTGCAAGGGACAGCAGCTGGGCAGGGGCAGACACCCGTGCCTTGTGCTCTGCCTGCCACGTGAGCTGGATCATGCCATCCGCAAGGAAGACTGCACGATTAAGATGCACTGCGGAAAACCTGCGCTTAATTGCTTTGATGCTTAGGTGATTGAGAGCTGAATACATTAGTGTGTCAAAATTATGGAACACAAAGGCCTTGATTCTGTTCTTTTCTGTGCCAGTGGAAGCGGGGCCCAGAGTTCACCTCCGTGGGCATTTGAGGATTGCTGGAGCTTATTTACGTCGGCAGCCACAGCCCTCAGTGACACTTCAGCTCTATTTAAGTATTTGGGGTTGCGGTGTGCCTGGTTGAAAGGAATCTGCTGCTGTCGTTCGCGTAGGCAGAATCAGGAGTGGAGAAAATCAAGTTTCATTTTTTCAAAATTAGCTGGAAATTAAATTCCAATGCTTAAATCCCCATGGTGCATGCAGCCCAGTCTTTTGCCCTGCTTCACCCAGCTGTGCATGCACAGCAGACTTCCGTCATCTGTGTCACCTTCATGAGTGTTCCTATGAATCCATGAGTATTTGAGCAATCTTTGCATGTCTCTGAACACTCTTGAAACCAAGGGCAAACTACTATGATATGAGCTGGACCCAGAATGATCAAGAGAAACCAAGTGGGAAGGTCAGGCTGGATATCAAGAACAGGTGTTGCACCAGAGTGTGGTGGGCATGGAACAGGCTCCCCAGGGTGGGTCATGGCACCAAGCTTGCCACAGTTCAAGCAATGTCTGGCCAGCTCTCTCAGACATATGGTCTGATTTTGGGATGTGGAGCCAGGGGTTGAACTCAGTAGTCCCTGTGGATCCCTTCCAACTTGGGATATTCCCCTTCCAACTCAGGATAATCTATGATTCCATGATTCCCTCCTTTTAAAGACGAGAAAATATTTGATGAATCCAGTAGGATGCCATAACTGAAAACTGCTCATCAGTCTTAAGGTAAAGGGGCAAAATCTCAGAGATCAGGTGCCCATCTGCATTCATTCTTATTTTTTTCAGACGAAAAAGTAAGGTCTTCCTCAGTTATGGGGTCATTTTTTCTTTCTCGTTTGCAAAATGGTTGTACTTGCATGCACAAAGCTGCTGAATGCACATCTGCCTCATTTGTTCATACAAATAATAAAGGGCAAACATCTGCATTTTGGGGGAAAAAAACAAATAGATTTCCAGAAAAAAGTATGCAGGCAGAAAGCCTCAGTGATTTCAGACACTTAGTTTTGGAGATGCTTTGAAAGTTAAGGCTACAAAATATCCATTTTAGATGGTGATTGCACTGCAAGTATGGGTGGCGTGCCCATGCTTTCCAGCCTGCAGAACAGCAGGATGCCCAGCTCCTGTTGCCCAGGGAGGAGATGAGGGACAACGCTTTTCCCATCCATGAGCTTCACTTCTTTGTATCATAATGACATAATGACATATTGAAGGTATGTTCTTGCTCAGGCAGCTCTGCTGGTAGCTGCTGAGCAGACATCATCCGCAGGAAGGCCTGCGTATCCTCTCCATCTTTTCCTTGCCATGCCTGAGTGCTTTGGGACAAGTCAACAAAGTGACTGGCTGCTCAAAATCTTTCTGCTGCCTCCTCCAGCCCAGGCTCTACACAGATCTCTGAGGAAGAGCCCAGTGTGGGCAGAACGCAGCTGTACAGAGCCCCTCTGCAAGAAGGCAAGCACAAACATTCATTCTGCCTCAAGCAGTCCTTTGTACATGCCACTGCAAAAGAGGAAATCGTGGAGTGTCAATGAGTGCTTAATTAATAAGCTGTTATAGAACTACTTTGCTAAGCTGAGCATCCTATGAGGAAATTACATCTAGGGACCACAAGCACAAATAAGACTCTGTCAGCTTTATGGATGTCTGTTGTTGGGATACAGCTCCTTCAGCAGTGATGGAAGGGACTTATATTTGGGAAAGAGATATAGAAGCTAATGCACATGCTTCTCGTACACACATTTTCCACCTGGAAAATGTCTGCGAGGACACGGTCTGCTACACTGTGTTTCTGGCACAGGAGGGAGAAACAGATGGAGAGATTGTCTAAAAGCCTTTTTTCTCCATAGTTAATAACCTGGAGCTCTTCTAATATCTAGCATGTGTAGGTTGCCCTCATCACTATATGCATGCTCTTCAGAGGAAAGCCAGCTACGTTCACGGGCTGGATAATATGAAAATACGCAACAATTTTATGATGAGAGCAGGATAAGCTCTTAAAACTGCAGTGTCCTTTACGAAATGCTGTTTACAGCAGATCTGTCACGAGCATCAGTAACTCACCTAGCCATCTGAGCACTGCGTGACATTTTAGTGCCAGTGGAATTGGGAATGAAACCAGCCGCATTTCGACACAAGTTTAGAAATCAGGAAAACCTTTATTTTCTTCTTTTTGTCTTAAACCCAAACACGCTGATCTGTTCTAGTGGAAGACTGCAGTGCTTCTGAGTAATGAAGTTTCAGAAAAATCATCTCATCTTCAGTAGATAAGATTGGGCTTATTAGGAATTAAACAAAATATTGAAATTGTTAGTTTTCCTGTGAACAAAATGTCCGTTTCAGTCCAGCTTGATCTAAGCTGCAGAACAATACTGCTGGTGGAAGAATTTCCCTTCTTACCCCCTGCAGAGTTGGTTCTGCACTCTGAAGTATGTGATTTTATTACCTTTAATTTACCATGCCAAGCTACAAATAATAATGGCCATAAAATTATCCGTCTCTTGTTAAAATGCAGCAGGAATGCAGGGCCTCATTCAACAGTGAATTCCAGAGGAGAGCTTCACGCTGTGTGAAGAATCCCAATCTTAGTGCCGTCCACGAAAAGCAAGAAATGCCAACTGACAGGAGGCAATCAGAGCATCTCCCCAGTTCTTGCTGAAGCGTGTGCTTCAATAGCTGAAACAAAACTCTTTAGCTCACATCCCTTTGGTGCCTACAGTGAAACTTCGGCTCCCAAATAAAATTCCAGCATGTTACTTCTCCACTGCAGGAGTTGCCATGGGAAGCCAATGCTGTTAATTCAGTCTGCAGCTAACAATTCCCTGTTCATAAGTCATCTGTTTTTCTATGTCTGAGGGGGAATACAGACTTTTCTTGGGACACTGAGACTCAAGGGAATTACCTGTAGTTAAACATCTGATTAATGGCTCATTAGGAATCAGCAACGGTGTTTATTCAGTCCCTGTCTGAGTGTGGTTTTGCAATTATGTGCTTTTGAGACTGCAGGTGTGTGAAATATTCATAACCCAAATGAAAATATGAGAGAAGTGCCGTTTACACTCACTCAAGGGCTGGTTGTTCCGGATTATAAATATAAAACAGAAAAACAAAGGTGCAATTATCGCAGTGCCCAGGGAGTGCCCAGACACTCACAAGGCTCTTTACAATCACATTAGAATAAATCGTTTGGGACAGAAATTTAGCATCTAAGTGGCAGAGCCTCCTACCCTCCTCATGCCAGAGGGGATGAAACACAATACACAGGGCAGGAGGTGCAGGAGGCCGATACCTAGCAAACACCAGCACCTAAGAAGTTTCCCCATCAGCTTCAGATGGGGCAAAATCCATTCTGAAGTGCTTAACTTCTCCTCCCTGGGGCTGCTGTGCCTTCCTCAAGGCCGCTTCCTGTTTCTAATTTATTTTACGATGTTGTTTTTTAAGAGGGTTGTTTGAGAATTCCCTCGGGTCCCTTCTATGCCATGCTGCCACCTCGCAGAGCTCTCAGTGGTGCTGTACAGCTAAGTGTTACTCACAGGAGGACGGCGGCAGATAGTCAAGCAGAAACAAATCTAAAAGCAGTGAATCGTCAAATGTGAGGAAAGCAGGAGGGAGCTGACAGATGAAGGACAGTGCAGAGTCCCTAAATCCAGAGCGTGTTTCTGAAAGGGAACTTTTTTTTTTCAAGAGGAGAATTTCTATTAGCCGCTCTCCACCACAAAAAAGGAAGGATTTACGTGTTTGCCCTCACCAATTGCCTAGGGTAAAGTACTTTGTGTTGGTCTAAAAGAAAACAGACAAGTGCTTGCAGATGGCAGGAGGCACGGGGTGAAGCCTGAGCTCTGCTCTCACCGGCTGCAGGCACAGGACAGAGCCCATGGGCACAGCCTGGACTGGGGCTGCCCCTGCTCCACCCCTCTGGTCTCAATTCCCCTCACTACAACCTGTGCCCCACATCTCTCGACCTGTCACTGGGCACCAGGAGCCTCCTCTCTAACATCCACAAAGTAACTGAAGGCAGTGGCCAGCTCTGCCCCTGCTTTTCTGACACTTCCCCAGGCTGAACAAATCCAGAAAACTTTGGTGCTTCCTCTTCTGTTGGCCCATGGGTAGGGGTAGCCTGAGCAAGACACTGAGGATGGACATCTGCAGCATAAGCCAAGAGCTGATATTTGACACTTAGAGCCAGACTTTGGGAAGGGGACAGAGGAACCCCCAGCCTAGAACCATGCTGAAGACCCCAAAACTTTGGAATGAACACGACCACAACTCATAGAAAGATGCCCAAATCCATTTGAAACATGGATTTACTGATGGGAAATCCACAAAAATAGTCTCTATTTCTCTCCATATAGCGGTAATAACAGCATTACCTCACTCTTCTCCAGTTCCACACTCAAGGTCCCTGGTTAATTTCTCAGCCACTGAAGCCAGCTCACATCAAGATGTTTTTCATTTCAAAAATACTGTCACCTCAGCCAATAAGATGACCTATTTTCTTGGTTCCCAGACCTCCCATTTTCTGAGTTGTTCAAATGAGTCTGGTTGCTCACTGGAACCAGATTGCTCTGAGGAACTGATTTATTGTTATTTACTAACCTGCTCATTTTTCTGTCATCTGCAATTTGTTGTCATTAGTAATTGGATATTTTCTTCTAGATCACTGATAATGGCGCTCTACGACACCAAAAATAGATTGCTGTGCCACAAAAGAGAAGCATCCACACTAAATGTTGGTTCCCTGTTCTCAAATACTGTAATGTAGCAATAATATCTGTAAGAGTGAAGGCCAGGGCTTTTAAGTTCTGAAGGATAAGGAAGTAACAGAGAATTCATCCCATTATTGTCTTGTTAACTCTTTCCTTTTGTTGCCATTCATGCAAAAGTCTGGAATAAATTTCTCCCTGTTCAAATGTTTCTTCTCAGATTTGAGGAAAGACACCATTTATTGGGAAATATCATTTCTGGCAAAATAAAGGAGGAAGCCTGAAAAAAAACCAAAACCCTCCCAACCTTCCATCCTGTTCTCATTTTGAAGCTTGATGTTTGCTAAGTTGGATCAACATGTTTTAATACCTCTGGTTTCCTACAAGTTTAAACTGTAAGAGCTTCCTATTATCATGGGAATCTTTGTCAGGCTTTTCAATCTCTAACAGAAAGGTGCTCAAAGGTACTCAAGATGTACCAAATGTTAAACAT
>JAOWBP010004313.1:13829176-13839274 GCA_028571105.1 Tragopan temminckii
GGGAATCTTTGTCAGGCTTTTCAATCTCTAACAGAAAGGTGCTCAAAGGTACTCAAGATGTACCAAATGTTAAACATAGTTTATTGTCGGTGCTATTTTTTGCCTGTTTGTTTGTAATATCACTTAATTTGCAATGGTAGTCCCTGCCCCACAGCGTCCCGCCAAGCAGCGACCCAAGAAGTGGTTTGGGGCAGTGAGTTAGCAACAAAAATACCAAGCAACCTGCAATTCTTAACCAATCTCACACTCTGAATGTCTTCTGCCACCTGACCAGGATATTTGTGATGTATTTCTGGGAAAGATAAGCTTTGAAACAACTTCAGAAGAAGATAAGGATGAGGGAAGGATGTTTTCATGTGTTTTCTTGCAAGTATTTTATCTTTGCAGGGCTCACATGCAAGCACAGAGAAGTAAGCTGTGAGCAGTCTCAGGGAAATCACATATTTAACGTCAGTAATGTACTTCAGTACCCAGCTAAATCAGGGCTCCTGGTGCCTTGTCAGAGATGCTGATTTCCTGACTCTGTAACTCTCACTTTTACCATGGGGACTCGTGGAGTTGCTCAGTCATTTGCAGTTCTCTCTATGCCAGACAGCTTCTTTTTGCATAACATCTTTCTAAGACTGATGCAGAAAAGGTCATATGCTTTTCCTCAGCTACATTATTAATGCTATTCAAGGCTTTAAAAATATATGGCAAATGACAATAATTGTCAAGGATTAGATGTATGTCTAGTGAATCCACCGCTGCCTTTAGGAGACAAATTGCCATGCTTCTGATGGAGCAAGAAACTCTTGTAAACAAAAGAAACTGTAGTGAATATAACAGGAAAAGGATGAGGCTTTTGTCCCCTCTGTCATATAAAATATCTCCCTTTCCCCTCACCAAGTCTAAGAACATTTATCAATAGCGTGTTGGAATCCTACCCATTAAAAAGTGGGGAATATAATCATTTTGCAGAACTGAAGCCCATTTCTGAAATGAGAGGTTTCCCTAATAGAGTCATTAAGATCAGAGCCCCTTCCCAGGACCCACAGTCCTGCAGGGCACGGACAGTGCCATGCTCTGCGTTGGTCGGAGCCCCCCAAACTGGGGGAGCTGCCCTTGGGAAGCTCTTCTTGATTTCCTCCATACAAGCAGTCAGGAACCCGAGGTCTCCTCATTGTCACGACGCACTGTGCAGACCTGCCCTTCATTTCAGGGTTTCAATCACAAAAACATAACAAATGCTCTAATTAGCAGCTCCGCTGACTTCATCTGGACTGTGAAGGACTGAGGAGTCACAGCCAACCTTTGATTTAAAATCAAGAGGGTTACAGCCCAGCTTTCCTTTGAGAAACAGCCATTTCTGCTCTCTGGTGCTCATTAGGAAGGAAGCTCTTACTGCTGCACATTTGCCTTATCAAAGGGCCGCACTTCACCAGCAGATAAGATACACCCATATGTTAAATTCCACCCATTCTCCTGTCATGCCCATTGGAAATCCACAGGGACAGGGGAGCAATGTCTCCACTGATCCCCGATTCACCGCTAGGAAGTTTCATATGGAGAAAAAGGGATGTTGAGATGAAGGTTACTCTGATGGTTACATAAGAGCTCTGTTTTTTTTCACTTCTCTGTTACCACAAAAATCCACAACAGGCCCAATTTAGCTAGACCCTACCCCAAGTGCCTTGCAGCGTCAGTAAAAGCAATTAAGAAACACTATTCCCAAAGCTGTCTTCTCCTCAATTATGTCAACGAACAAAGAGCCGTGACCGTGTAAGACCCTCTATTAAACAAACCGAGCCTACTTATTTTAGCTTTGATCAGGGGAATGAAGTCAGTGGGGAACAAGGAAGGCAGAGCAGCACATTCTTCGTTGGACTTGTCAAGTTTATAAGCAGAAAGGAGGAAAAGAAGATGGTGACACTCCTTTGGCATTAGAAGGCATCAGAAACAAAACTTGCTCCTTCAGCATTGCCACCGCCCAGTTTAGTGGGGCCTCACCCAGGGCTGGGAGTATGGGGCCATTGTAGGTAGCATTAAACAATGAGAGAGAAACAGAGAAACTCCCACTGAGAATTTTTCTTTTGAAATTTCTCCTATGTTTTTGTTCAGAGCAGTCCACAAGAGGGTGTTCTTTGGTTCATATCCAGTTCCACTTTTGGCAAAAGATGTCATTGATTGCTGTGCCCCTGCCTCATCACTTCAGAAAGTAAGTAAATGGCAAGGAATTAGGACTCCTTGCGGTGTGCTGTTCTTGTTTTTTTTTTTACTGGCGTATTTAGTCTGCTAAATAAAAAGTATGTGTTCCATAAACCAATAGAATAGTTCTCTATTTCTCTGATATTTCGTTAATTAGCAGTTTGTTCAGGATAGAGTGTGCTTTGGTTTGTTTCTGGTTGTGCTTGTTTGGGCTAAAATTTTTGGCTGAGTTTTTGTGCTGAGACAGGAGAAACCTTGTCCCTCATCACAGAGCTCCCCCCGAAACCTTTTGCAGTCTCTGCTGGAAAAGCCAATGTTGCATTTCTGAGCTAATGAAACATTCAGCAGTGTCTGGGCAGAGACGGTTGCCACCAACTCACCCTACTGGGAGGTAAAGAGTATGACAGTGGTTCTTATCTAAGAAACACGGAATCTGTAGTAGCGATTTTGACATCATTCTTAATACATACCTACTCTTGCATGTAACAGTCTAAAAGAGGAGAGCTGTGCTGATTCCTTAGGGTCAGGAGGAAACAGTCTGTGGAGTGGCTCCATTGAAGCCTATAGCAAAACTGCAGCACACAGAGAGCTTGCACATAACTTCTGGCCAACTTCTCAGCAATCCCTCCATGCTGATCAAGCTGGGGACTTCTTTGGAGGGTTGTTTTCTTTAAAACATAGATTTAATGCTTGCAAAAGTGTTGGATGGACAGCCCAGAGATATTTGAAATGAAACTTGCTCCTTCTGCATTGCCATTGCTTTCTTATCTACAAATCTTGTCTCAGTGCTTTCAGAGGTACTGATGGTTAGGGATATCACAAGTTGAGATTATGGCTCTTTATGTAAAAATCTGCTAGACTATTACTTCATTTCAGTCTCCTATTTATTACTGGTTGCATCAGCTTATAAATCACAGCAGTATGTTGTCCAGAGCTCTTAATGGTATGTTTGACTGTTGCTTTGAAAGATCATCTGTACAGCCATCAAAATAATATTAATAGGTCATTACTTCAATAAAACATACCAGAGAATGATAAGAGCATTAGAATTAATAGGATAGTGACAGTGAACTCTTGGAACTTCTTTAGCGCCTCATATCAAAACACTTTCAAAAGATCAGTGCCATTAGCCTCATTTTACAGCTGGAGAAACCAGGGCAAGGAGCAACAACTAGACTGCCAAAGAAGAACAAAGTCAGGTATTTGAAAGTCCAAAGATGAAATTGGTGTTTGTCTCAGTCCATGTCCTAGAGATTTTAATTTCTCATCACCTCCTCTTTTTGAGTCTGAGCCACTGCCAGCTCAGGGGGAGGCTGTAGTAGCAGAGAATGCTGTGGTTGCCCATTAGCACTCTCACATCACCATCATTTGCTACTTTGCTACTTAGCCCTCAGGTTTCTAGAAGCCCCAAGGCTTGCACACACTGGCATTCACTGTGTACACTGATGACTTTTTTAGGACTTGCCTTAATGGAGATATATGGAAAAATTAATCCAAAAATCCTCTGTGAACTTATTCAGAATCAAAACAGCCTCAAGTGATTTAAGCTAATGAAGGCCTGATGGAGCCTAACTGCACAGAGCCTTAGTGCCACTTCAGTCATCCACTATTCCTAATTTTGGATCAACAGCATTACAAACAAACACTCTCCAAAGCAGCAACACCAGAAGGACAACAGGATGTGGGTAACTGTCAATAAGCATTTCCATATCAACAATTTTATAAAAGCCAAGTCCTGATCGGGGAAAGCAAGAGGAGTCTGCACCAGAGACTTGTAAACAATGAAATCAGGGCCTTGGCAACTCAGAAAGACAACACAAGCTTTGTTGGCTCATGGATTCTGAGGAAGAGCAGAAAAAGGAGTGACTGAATGCAGACAGTGCACTAGATTAGGGAATGTGTACTTGGACAGAGTGCTGAGGGGAGAGGAGTTGCAGATATGGGGAGATGCAAAGCAGTGAGAAAAGGAGATGTCCAATATAGTCACCAGATTTTTCACTGCTCTCATGATGCAAGTGCAAACTCTGTGACACCTGGTAGGGTTCCTAAAGCTCCTGCATGCCCACGGCACGGTGTGACCGTGGCGGTCCGAAGTGTGACTGTCAGATCTGTGGCAGCCATTTATTTGAAGTGGCCACGCTCACAGAGATCTGTTTGAGAGCAGCTTTTTGAGCAATCAGTCAAGATCCTCGACGTTCACTGAAAGATACTTCTGACCCTCCTGGCTGGAGGACTGAGCTTGAAAATATAAACGCCCGAGGGACCAAAATCAAAGGACAAATGAACTCAGATTTCACTTCTTTGACATATTTTTCAATTTCTCATGAATTCCAATTCAGTCCCAGCAGTGTTATTCAGCACACAGCTCTCCCTCTCCAGAGCATGAGGGTGGCAGGACATTCCTGGCGGAGCACAGCCCGGGGCCCTTCGTCTCCCAGGAGGAAGTGGCTGATGATGCAGCAGCCATAATTCAAATAGATTAAAAGCTGGGTTTTTCTTTAATTTTCTCCATTTGAACAGAAGCAGCACAGTGCTGGAAGCAGACCAATGCCTTACAGAAATATTTCAGTTTCTCCTATCTCTATTAGCTAGGCATCATTTCTGATCTGCCCTGCGTACTCTCACCAGATCACTGTCACACCTCTCCAGTCCCCTCTCCCCAGCAGGGTCATTTGTCTCTCCTCACAGCTAAACACCTCACCCAGCTCTTATCACCTTATGCTGCTGATCAGCTCTCATTTTCTTTTCTCTAACACAGAAAAACTGCCATTTTGCCCTGCTTTTATCCTCTGAGAAATCAGCGTACAGACAGTTTTCTTAGTTCCCCTTCAGCCTGTGTCCATCCCTGTTGCACATCTCTCCCCATGCTTCCTTCCCTTCAATGACCACACCAAATCCAGTCTGCTCCCTCCCGTATTTCCAATGAACTTCACAACTTCTATCTGCCGTAACCATCATTTCTCACTGCATTTCAAGAGATCAGCTCTCACCTTCAGTCAGCCCCAATGCCAGATGGAAGCAGCCCCAAATCCTTCCCTCACCCTCCTCAGCATGGCTTACTACCATGAAACAGCAATTTCTCTCTTCTGTGCCAGCAACTCCTGGCAGATGGCACCACCCTGTTTATTACAGGATAATCCTTTTTAAAGGAGGATAAGGAAAAAGAAATGCATGGAAAGTTTAATGAGGGCTTTGAAATGAAGCACCTGACTCTTAACAGAGACTGGAAGTCATCCCTAGGGTCAGTGTGTGAGGTCTTTGCTATCGTATGTGCTGCATCCCATAATCTCTTCATAAATGTACCAAGCTGTGGCTTAAAGGCAGTCAGGGGTTCCTACCAAAAAGCCGTGCCAGTCTCCCAGTCCCAGTGACTAGAAGACTTCTTTGGATTCCCAATATGCTTTTAATCACAGCCCTTTGTTCTTCCCATAGCACTGCTATCCAGTCCCTGATACTTTACAGACAGTAATCATAACCCTGCTAAGCCTACGTTTTGCTATGATAAACAATCTGTGCCCTTGTAGCCTTCTCTTGTAAATCAGGCTCTCTCTTCTCCCGATCCTGTAAAATCCATCTGCATGTGCCCCTGCTTTAATTCACATCTCTGAGCATGGATATTCCACAGATGGCTGTGCCATGCCCGGACGTTAACAGCTCCTTATCTGCACAGCCCACACCTTTCCTGACACTGCTGATGCCCTTTCCACAACTCATCACAATAGTGGCCATAAAAATTTCAGGCAAAATCTTTGAATCTGCAGAGCTGATGTCAGAGGAAAAGGCCTGAACGTGGTGCGCTCCCTCTTTCCCTGTCTTACATACAGACACTGCTTGCTATTCCTCAGTCACACAGTGCCACCCTTGAATTGATAGATTTATTAAAAACTCTTACTACCAGATTTGCAATTTCACACATCAGTTCTTCCAGCACTTTAGGACCAAAAGTTTCCAGTCACACCCCAACTTTAGTGAAGGGAAATCTTCAAGCTTTTATTCCACTCCTGTAGATGCAAACTCCATTCCCACATGCTTTTTCCCGGTAGCCACCGCATTTCTCACCCCATGCAAACTGGTTACCTTGAATTTCTGTGTGCACGCATTGAGATAAGATCTCCAACGCAGTGAGTGATTACTCTCTGCCTACAGAGAAAGTACTGTATTGGATTTTTGCTGAAATGTTCAGAAACACATAGGATATATTGAGCATTTCAGAAACAGAACAGGTGTATTAAGATGAACAAGTATTTTTTAAAAACCTCTATATAATGCTTGAGGTGGTATAAGCACCATAGATCGACTGCACCATTAAACCAGAATCTCTCCCAGGATTTGAGTGTACTTCTGCAATAAAGAGGAAAAGCAATGCTTGTGGCAACCACAGCCACAGTAATTGCCTGGGGACCTTGTGATAAGCCAGAGCCCAGAAGATGAAGGAAGGAGGGAGTACCACCAGAAAATAAAATAATAGAAAAGGTGAAAACAAATATTGCAATACCTGAACAGCTATTTCACTGCTGCAGAGAAAAAAAAAAATAGTTTGCTTTCTTTTAGAACAGCATCCTAATGCTCTTTCTTTCACTGAAATCAATGGAGACACTGGAAGAGTCTTAACATTGCAGGCAGGTGCTGGGCTATCTGCTTTCTGATATCTGTTGGAGCCCTCAAATTCTGTTAGCACAGCCCTCTTAAAGCCTGGCTGACATGGAGGGGGACCTGCGGCAGAAACACTTCAGGCTCCTCCAGATGTGCCAGCTGTGCAGCTGCAGCAATGCCTTGGCCATGAGGAGGGATGTGGCTGCGCACCTCTGCAAGCATCACGAGAGGAAGCTGGGCTGCAGGGAAGCACAGGGAAGGGGCAGCGGAGGGTGAAGGATTTAAAATGCAACATATGTGGGTACCAAGAGAATCGAGGCCACCTCTTCTTCCTATCTCACTTTGGGCAAATCAGCGCGTAAGCAAAACCCCAACCAGACTGGGTGCGAATCACAGATTGCACTTCCTCCCTGCCTCTCTCCTGAGGCATAATTACACAAGGGAGCTCAGAGCTGGAGTTGTGGAGCCATGCAGGCTGGGCTGCAGGCTGAAGGAGCAGCTGGACAATGCAAGACGGCTGGCTGTGTGTAGCTCTCATGCTGGGAAAGCAATGTGCTGGTTTGCAAATGCAAGCAGCAGATCACACCCCACTCCCCTCATAGGAGTGGGCTCCTCCTGAAGCCTTTTTCCCACACCTGGCTCATGCGAGTGGGTTGTGTGTGCCCTGTGAGTGCACCTCTGCTAAATCATTCCCCGAGTCCCTAAAGTACAGTTTTGTTTTATGGTTGATGTCAAACCAAAACATTTCATGCTAATTTCTTACAACCTATTCCACTGCCTGCTTCGCTCCTATTTGATATTTATTCCCCTGCCAAATGTGCATTTATTTGTTGACATTTTTATTAAATTAGACCACAATAAATCTGTCTGCATTTATGTTTATATCCCTTCACACTCAAGTATTCAAAGAACCCCAAAGTAAGTTGCATACATTAAATGCACAGCCAAATGCTCATAAGCATTTTGCAGAGGGTAAATAAAGTCAAAGTAATGGTAATCAAGAAAGATAATGATCCAGCGTGGCTGGGCTGGATGGAGGCAAAGTTTGTGTCAAAATGCTCCATCTCCGCTCCCCTGAGCAGAAAGGGAAACTTCTGGGGATGACTTCACTTCCAGAGGGTAAAAATTCACGTCTATTCTCCTGTAGATACAACAGAATTTCTTGCATCTTCAGAGTGAAAAATATTTTCTAATCTATTGCACATTACAAAATATTGCTGTGAGATAGAATATCACCCAGTTCCAGCGTGCTGCTGGTGGTGGAACACCAGCCGGCATTTAAAACATCCTTAGCTCACCAAGCTCTGGGTAATGCAACCGTGCTCAGGGAAAGCGAGGCATGGAGGCGTGTGATTTGCCTGATGTCACCCATCAAGCTGTCACCAGAGTCAGGAATGAAGGTCAGACCCGCTAAATCCCATCTGAAATACACGAAGGCACAAGATCAACCATCTTGCATTCGTGTCATCTTCTTGTCAATTCCATGCAAAAGAGTATTTTTTACGTCGTATCTTTTTATCGCAACCGTGAAAGCAATATGGAGAAGAATAAGTGGAGAATTCACAGCACAAGGTCACCCACTGGCTGTTCCCAGCTGGCTCCTGCTGTCCCTTTTTGAGGCGGTCACCACACGTGCCCTGCAATTCAAGGCATCACGGCAGCATGCTCCAAAGGGGCCCGGTGCCTTATTTCTCCCTCCACGCCACTCACACCGAACCCTGATGAAAGGAATGCGGAGAAATGCAGAGCAGCTCCTCCAACTTCAGAGGGCTCTGAACGCAGGAAATTTTTGCTAAATTACAATGTCTCAAAATTGGCAACAGCACACTGATTATGTCTCATTGTGACTGTGATGTCCTTGGCGATGGAGCTGGGAGACCGCAAAGTGAATATAATGCTCCTATATGTGACTCTAATGACTGATGATGCTCTGCTGTGGGCAGCAATTTTGAAATAACTGAGAATGACGACAAAGAGTATTGCTTTTGTCTTTTTGCTTCAGAAGAACTTTATGTGTAACTAAGGAGTGCAACACAGCACTGCCAGCTACGCATTGCTAATATGGGAATTTGCAGCAGTTTGTGTTAGTCTTCCCGGCATCTGATCTTGCAGGGCTGGCACAGTACAGGGGAAAGGCGGGTGCTCACCCCTGGATGTGTTCTCTAGTGCAGGATGAAATCTCAGGGCAAGGGGACAGCCAACAAGTGCTGCAGACCACACGATTAAAATAATACATTAAATTAAATGCAGATTTTATAAATGAGGAGCCAGATGCTTTCCTCACTCTAGTTGCCTGCTGTCATCCTGATAGCTCAGAGCAACCGTTGCACTGAATAGAACGATTGCTTGATTGGGAAACAATTCCCTGAGAGGGGAGAATCATATGCTGCTGTGACACGTGGTGATGCTTTGAGACCTCAGCCAGTATTACTGCTCAGCATCTCTGTGCCACGGAGAAGTGCCAATGTGCTCAGGAGTAGTGCTGCTCAGAGTCAGTGTGTGCACTGGGGACACACACAGTGTCCCACATGAGACAGGGATGATGGAGCACTGCTCCTTCCTTAACCACCATCTGACCGAGCACGGAGCACCGCGGTGCAGATAAATGCCTCTGTCAGTCGAATGGAAAACACTGTGTGTCAGCAGTCATCACACGGAGGGGAGAGGTGAAGAATAACTCGCAGAGGAAGGCTGGATGCAGACATCTCTGCTGATATCTTCTGCAGGAAGCACCAAGAGCACTCTGGGAGCAGGCTGGCCGTGGGACTGCTGAGCACACAGGAGCACAGTGGCCATTACACACAGGATGCCCAGGTTAACTCTTAGGCACTGCCTGAAGGAGCTAATTTACACTTGTGCAGGTCAGTCTCTGGAGACTGAAGACTGACGTAAGAGGGGCACAGGGATCTATTTTGGATCTGCCAGAACAGCAGGTCCTGGAAAGTCCAACTGCTGTCCTGGCAGAGCAATTGCTGTTCTCCTTCGAGAGATGGGAAAAGAGGAATTTGGTTAACTTCAAGAAATCACACATGATTTGGAGAACTGCAGTCATGGAGCCTTTACTTTGATGGTCACTCAGACTCTCAAAGACACCAGACTGAACAAGTTTTGTCTTAATCCATCCTCAGTGATTTGAAAGTCATGATGCTGTTCTGAAAATGAGCCCTTCGCTCAATCCCCCACACAGACCTGACTACCATACTGGTCTCTCTGTCCCAGCACAGGTGGTGCTCGGGTCTTGTTGAGTAAGAAGAGGTAACTCACACCTAAAGACCACTTTAAGAAGCTAGTAAGAAGGCAAAATGCTGGTTTTCTTTG